>AWUE01021126.1:50000-52500 GCA_001974825.2 Corchorus olitorius | reverse complement strand
GAATCATACCACTAGACCAAATGCCCAATTTTGATTTTATCATGTTCACTATTTATTTAACATTTACTCACTATTTATTTAACATTTACTAGGACTCCCGTTAACTTTCAGTGAAATAAATCTCAAGTTGCCAAGGATTTATGTATTTTACACTTTTTGAAGTTGACTGAATGGCATATTATCTGATCTTATTTATGAAATTGTGATATGGAACTAAAAAGAAATAGCAGATGGGGCATTCCGAGAATTGAACTCGGGACCTCTCGCACCCTAAGCGAGAATCATACCACTAGACCAAATGCCCATTTTCAGTTTTATTATATTAGTATTTACTTAATGGCATATCCTGAGATTCCTATTAATTTTCAATGAGTTAATACCAAGGGAGCTGCCTGCAATTTCATCAATCCTGGCTTTGATGTGGTTTTTAATATCATTCCCTTGCTACAGTGATGGTAGTCTCTTGCTTCTCATGTGATTTGTTATAAGTTCCCTGCTAGAGTCCCATGTTTATGCCTCTTAAAATGGTATTTGGACCTTTAATTTCATTTTGATTTTTTTGTCCAAGCCGTATGTTGCTAGTTTACACTTCTAAATCAACTAAAAGAAAAGATTTGTGGATAATGAGTTACAAGAATTTATTCTCATTTTTCTTTATTTATTTGTTAAATTTTTGAATAATAGCTAGGCAGCTGGTGGGTTGTGTTACAAATTCAAAATCGTGGCAAGTACCATGAAGTGGTATACTGATGAACTTACAGTGCAGCAGTTATGCAGAAAGTTCATGCCAAAATGCCTTGTGATAATGTTTTGTTTGTAGGCCCTGCTAACCAAAAGCAAGAGAGAGAACAAAGTGTGAGTCTTCTATAGTTTTTCGAGCCTAGAAAAGGATGTACTCCATAAGCTTCTCAAATTTATGTTTATCCCATGTTTATATGCTACTTTCTTTTGTAGGTTATGGAAGATATAATGTTTCCAGATGGTAGGAGATTACAAGTCATTGGATTGGTTGCCCCACTTACAAATGACACATTTGTTATTTGCATTTTGCATCTCATTGCTGACTGACACGTCAGAAAACAAATCAAGGTGAGAAGTCATTTTCTATATTTATACTTTCAAAGTTGACTTCTGGCTTGATTGTTTTAATCAATAATTAAAACTGTAAGATAGAACTAAAAAGAAACGGGGGGTGGGGGCATTCCGAGAATCGAACTCGGGACCTCTCGCACCCAAAGCGAGAATCATACCACTAGACCAAATGCCCAGTCTTTGATGTTATCCTAGATATGTTTTTAATTATTATTGCCCTCCTTTACTAAATTTGGATGACTAGCTGGTAGATTGTAGTACCTTTGTACTTGAACAAATAGTCAGAAGATGAACTTAGGGAACAATTGGGCAGTTACATGACTGATCACTGCAGGTTTTGTCCTGATATAACCTTTAGTTTCTGGGGCTCTGTAAGCTGAATGGCAAAGTCTATATTGATGCCCAAGGTGGATTTGCAATCTAGTATTTATAATTTGGTTATTCTACTAAGGATTGAGTAATGCATTCCACCTTTGATCAGGATTTCTGCCATTGCGGGTGCCACACTTTCTAGTACAGTCATTGCACAAAGAATGTATAAATAATAAGTACTAAGTTTTTGTGTTGATAAAAAACTGGACATTTTGCTGAGGGTGATGGCAGATTTCTTCTAGCCCCCTAAGGACTCTGAGATCACACATATAAGGAACAGATTGCCCATATTAAAGTCTTTTCATTTTTCTTAAAAGTTAGTAATTTATTTATTTTACAACTCATTTTTAGAAAAAAAAAATGTCAGAAAACATCTACTACTTTGAAAGATGACTTCAGGCCAGATTCCTCTAGCCTAATATTTTAAATAATAATACAATATAAGGTACGAAAAAAAAAGGGGAGGCTGGGGCATTCCGAGAATCGAACTCGGGACCTCTCGCACCCAAAGCGAGAATCATACCACTAGACCAAATGCCCGATTTTGTTCTCTATATGTTTCGTTATTACCATAACTTCTATACGTAGTAAATTATTAAGAAATTGTGCATACTTTTTTATTCTCTGATGAAATCTCTGATTAGAACCAGATTGTTCATGAGCTTCCTTGCTGTTGGAATACATGGTAAAATGCTTCAAAATTGTTCAAAGATGAGCATATGGGGTAATTGGCAGTTATGCAAGAATTTTACACAAAATCAGATGTCCTAATATGATAAGTTTTTTTCTTCAAGGCTAGGGTGAATAATGGAGTCTTCAATTTGCACTAGTGATGACAACTACTTTACCTGTAAAGTTATTCTATAATTGCATAACTAAATCTTGTTTTGACCTTTGGTTGAAGGTCATGTTGGAGAAGGATGACAAGCTGAATGGAGGAGGATGCCCATACCATAGAGTGTAGCCTGGTGAGTGTTCAGAATCATAAAAAGACTTACTTCTCACTTAGAGGATGAAAAAGGCACATTTCTTTTTT
>AWUE01021126.1:0-47500 GCA_001974825.2 Corchorus olitorius | reverse complement strand
TGAAGAAATTTGTGGTTCATTTTGCTATGTCAATTAAGACATGTAAAAAACCAACTATCAAACCATGCATGTAATTACAATTTTGTAATGAATAACAGTTGGAACTGGACCTTATCTTAACATTCTGAGGGAGAAAAGTTGGGCTGGCGAAATAGGGCCTCACCATTCTGAGACTTGCATATATGAAATGGATTCCTTTTTGCTGGTTGAAGTTGGTAAGGGTTAACCACCCCAGAAGTAGACCTGACCACGGTTCCGGAGAATTGAGGATGTAATAAACATAGTACTTTGATAAAATACAAACCCAAATCCAGGCCCAGCCCACATGTTGCGCTTCTGCCACGTGACCCATTTGACCCACTATCGCAGATGCTTATCCACCTGACCCCCAGACCCAATTCACTCTCTACGGTTCCAAACCCAAAACTAAAACCCATTTGCTCTTTCTTTCGGCTCAAACTAGCAATTATCTTGTGTTTAAAAAAAAAAAAAGTTAAAAATAAAAGCAGTAAGTAATGCACCAAAATATAAAAAAGGAAATGGGGGCGTTCCGAGAATCGAACTCGGGACCTCTCGCACCCAAAGCGAGAATCATACCACTAGACCAAACGCCCAGTTTGGTTCAAAATCTTCTATATCTTTACTTAGCTGTTACATGTTATGTATACATCATCAAGCAAGAATTATCAGTTGCATGACTTTAGAGCTAAGTTTGCAATGATATCTTTAACCTTGTGACATTGCTTTGTATATATCTCTTTAATGTTATATTCCTGCTGTTGAGTTAAAAATAAAGGATAAAAACAGGGAAAAATTACATAAATTATAGCAAAAAGAGTTCCCAAGTTCTTCTATTCCTTACTCCAAATGGTTTCCATGATTCACCTCCTTTTTCAAAACAGACTGAGACCTGAGATTGGGTTTGTATAGAAAAGGTAAGGTATAACCAAAACTCCATTATAGAACATATTTTAATGAAGATATAGCTAATAGGGATTTATATATTGAGTAGGGTTGAAGTTTTTTCTTTTCTAAATTGTGTTTGGATTTTTACTAGTGATTAGAAGTGATTAATCACCAAACTGTAAAAAGAAGCTAGGGTCTTTAAGATGTATGATGAGTAATGTATACCAAATTATAGTAAAATAAAAGATTATGTATCTTAAAAAGATCACTTTCCCTCTGATCATGAAATGATGTGATGCAGGGCCAATTCATAAACATCTGAATTGCCATTAATCATGATGAAATTTTTTTTAATTTATATATAAAAGCAGTAAATAAAGAAAGAAACCAACCAGGAATCCAGCTGGCCTTTTCATGATTAAATTCTTCCTACTCAAAAACCTTAGGTCCACCATTACCTTTGAGCAAAAAGCAACAGATTAAAGGGAAAGAAGAAAAGAAAACTGCATTGTTGATTAAAAAAAAAATCATCTACCTAAAAATATCAACATAAGTTTTTTTTTTTGAAAACCTGAAAGATAAAAAATTACATCTTGAAATCTCTAGGATAGGCGACTCCACGGCAATCCGCAGATAAAGCTTCCTTTACTTCTGCAGGAGGTTGTCTAAACACAACATAATCCTCATCAAGAGAATAACCCAACTTAGATAAGAGATCAGCACAAAAATTTCCTTCCCGTAGAGTATGGATGCACGAACATTTCCAGTCCCTTTTCAACAGCTCACGAATATCAATAATAATAGATCCAAGCGGAATATCAACATAAGTTTCCAACTCTCCTTTTCACTTTTACTTTAATTTATTTGATTACTTCAACATGCAACAACTTTCATTAATTAGCTTATGATCTTGACTAATACTACTACATTTTTCACTTTTGTGGGAATCCAATTTGGCATCTTTGCTCTTTGGTGGTTACACTTGCATTGTTTTGTTAATCTTATCTATAATTAACCATTTATTAACAACAAAAATGAAACTAATAACTTTACTAAAAATAAAAACCCTTTTGACTAGGATAAGCAAAATAATAAATCCTTCAACTAAGTTATGATTACAAAGATATAAAATTTCGGTAACACACATGACAATTCTAATTATTTAGTAATATTGTAAAGATAAGCAATCAACATTAATGTTAGTTAATTAGCAAATTAATAGTTCAAGAGTATTGCTAATTTCATCATCTTACCATTGTTTTTACATATAAACAAAATACAATATGAGGTAATTAAGGCCAATTTTTCTGATTGGGGATCAAAATTATAGAGTTACAAAATCAGAAAAGAAAATACAGATTGAAATGTAAAGAAGGGTTGGATGGTAGGGAAATTGCTTTAAAAACGGACAAAAATGATAGCAAAAGTGGGAAGCCAGGTCATTTCCTATCAATCCCATTCTATAAATTTACTTTTGTGTTGTCCACAATTCACTGCCTAGCACCCTCCTTTCCATCTTCTTTCTAAAGTTTCCCCTCTGGTTTTTTCTTCTTTACCACTTTGATACCTATTAATAGACCATTTCTGGGGATCAAAGGAATCAAATTGAAGAACAAAGGAGAGGAAAAAAGAGGGAGAAAAAGAAGGCTGTTAGAAATATTACTCTCTTTTGCTCTTCTGAAAGGGTTGTGAGTTGACATATTATAGGCTTTGGGAGAAAAAAAAGACAATGGCTACATTTGCAGGGACTCAACAGAAATGCATGGCATGCGACAAGACTGTTTACTTGGTTGATAAGTTAACAGCCGATAACCGGGTTTTCCATAAAGCTTGTTTCAGATGCCACCATTGCAAGGGTACTCTCAAGGTAACATTTTTGTCTTAAACTTATTGAATCAAATTCAAGTTGTTCATCCGATCATTTGATTCAATAGTTGATGCATGATCCCTTTGAGTAGGGTTAAAATGCCGAATTTGTTGTCCTTAATTAATCAAGAAAAAAAAAGTTGTTACATTGTTGGCATTGTTGCTTATATCCATAAGAATTTTTCAAGGGAAACAATCAAGAAATTATATTATATTAAATTTGTTATGATCAGGTAGAAAAAAAGGGGGGTAAATTTAGAGGGTAGATATAAGATCCTATAATTAATATTTTGAAGATGCTAATTAAATGTGTAAAATTTGCAGCTAAGCAACTACAACTCTTTCGAAGGGGTGCTATACTGCAGGCCACACTATGATCAACTTTTCAAGAGAACTGGCAGTCTGGACAAGAGTTTTGAAGGTAATTAACAACAAAATGCAAAAAAATCTGTTTATATTATTACTATACAGATCAGTCTGAAATAAAAGGGTTTGCTTTAATTTCTGTTTCAATATTATTCCTTTCAGGAACACCAAAGATTGTCAAACCTGAAAAAACCGTAGAAAGTGAGGTAATATTTACTTAAATTCTTCCAAACTATACATTGCCATTGCCAAATACTATATATATCATGACATTTGATGGGTATTGAAATGGGGTCCAAATGCAGAATGCTCAGAAAGTTTTGAACTTGTTCGGTGGCACAAGAGAAAAATGTGTAGGATGCAATAAAACTGTCTATCCAATTGAAAAGGTAAAAAAAAAAACCCCCATAAATTCTTGATTGGAAATATGCCAATCTTGTTAGCAAGAAAATGAATTTTTGAGTATATGGATTTCATGTTGTGTTGAAGGTTACGGTTAATGGGACACCATATCACAAGAGTTGCTTCAAGTGCACCCATGGAGGGTGCACCATTAGTCCATCAAACTACATTGCACATGAAGGAAAACTTTACTGCAAACATCACCATATCCAACTCTTCAAGGAGAAAGGGAACTACAGTCAGCTCGAGAATGATCGCGAGAAAGCTGCCATGACAGAGAATCTCGCATCCATGGAAATTGCAGCTGAATCATAGTCCATTGCTCTTTGTTTCGGGTTTGTCACTGAGGATTTTTCTGTTACTTCTCTACCATATATGTTAGTCTGTATCCTCCCCTTTCCTCTCCATCTTTGAAGTGTGCCATTGGGTTACTATAAAGTGGAGTGAGCTTTTGAAGAATAAGACTAATCATGGTTTGTTTCAGCATTTGCTTCAAAGTATTATAAAAAAGAGAGAATATTTTTGTGGATTTGAAAGAAGGAATGTATTTGCTTCACTTTTTGTTCAGGTTTTGCTTTGCTGGTTTTTCCATTGTTAATTCTCAATAACCTGATGGAAAATTGGTATGGAATAAGTATTGTCAAAAATCAAAATCATTCCCAATTGTTTGTACATTGAATACTCAAGAAACAGAACGAATCAAAAAGAATGGACATCATCATCATCACAAAACAACAATAATAATGCCCGACAAAGTGATCAGGACTCTGGTAATGAACTAATGATTACTAGCAACAAACTAATTTATAAAACTAAGTATTTCTGGATTTTATCATTTGTTAAACCACAAAACTCTGCCCTCTTTTGCCAGCCAGAGAACCCAAACCCCATATTATATAGTACTAGATTATTATTTCTATATTAAAAAAGCTTTGGAAAAGAGATTGTATTTGCTGTCAATGTTTGTTGTTTTAGGTTTACAAGGAGGGTAAGGGGAAAGAAGGGCTGAAACCTAAACCTAAACCTTTACTGTACTTCCTCAACTTTGCTGTCAATGTTAAGTCTTAAGACAGAATGAACATATCACTGTACATTATCTGAATCAAGAAGCAAATTACACATGAGATTGTATATATTTGTTGGGGAGATACCACTTTCTATTTATCTGTTGAGAACACCTTTTTACATTATTCTGGTATACATAGAAATAGATAAAAATCGTCACACAAGTCATTCAATTCCTTCTTTTCTCGGCTGCGTGTATATATTTTACATTCTCCCCATGAAGCACAATTTTTCTTTTTCTTCTCTGTGGCACTGAAACAGGCTTTTTGTTCAACCACTCTCCTAATAATATACACCCATTTAATGGGATGTTGCTCTGCCAAAGACTTTGGTATCACAAGTTTTGGATGAAATCGAGATTGGAAAACGAACCGGTATAAAATCAGCTTCCACTCAAAGATCCAGCTTTAGATCTTTCCTTCAATATCTGAGCAGCAAGTATGAGTAGATCCACCATCTCAAACCCTGCTGCAGAAACGGAATCTAATTTCTCACTGCTTGAATCCTCAATTATATCCCCTTGCTGATTGTCTGTACTTCCTGCAACTGATTCACCCTCTCCTTCAGCTGACCAACTAACAGGTAGGGAGCTGCCAAGGGCGGTCTTCACAAGTTTTGCCTCAGAAATTATCTCATCAAGAGCTTCTGATGCACTAATATCTCTACCTTCGGGAGTAATAGACTCTGTTACCTAACAAAAGAGGATACAACTACGAGTTCTGTCATTTGTTTCAAACAAAAACAAGAAAGATACCACCAATATAATTTGGCTTCTAATATGAAATTTCCACCAGAAATTCCATAATGACAGAAAATACTGGTGAGAATACATTTTGATACTTTAACCATATGATAATATTAACAAAAGATTGTGTATCTTAAACTAGATAAAACCTCAACAAAAGTTTTCATTAATTACCATTCCAAACCAAGTATCTAAGGAATTCCAGTATATCACATCCCTCAAAGTCCAAAGCAAATAAACAGCAAATCCAAAACCCTGGAGATATCATTTTGTACACATGATGGAAAATAATTACCTTAAGAAGTGAAAGACGCAGTCTATGAATTGTAGAAGTCAAGTGGTCCATACTCTCCATGCTCTCCTTAAGTGTAGCATTTTCAATCCTCATTCTGGAGAAAAGGAATAGTAAATAGAAAAATGCAAACAGGTATCATTTGAAAGTTCATACAGCGTAAGGAACATCAATTTGCATGCATAAGAGCCATCTACTGACAGGTATGACACATGCCATGCAATTCAGAACGTTGAAAGTACTTGATACCTAGCAAAGTCCATGCTATTTGGCTGTGCTTCAAATTCATTTCCCCTGGCATCTACTGCACCAACCCAGCGACTCAGATACGTTTTCTTCAGCAGATTTCTTAGCTTTCCGTCTTTTTCATAAGTACTAATTCTTCTATCGCTGACTTCAGACAACACACTCCCCTGTTTCATCTCATTACTGCTTTTCCTGTCATAGGTGTGTCACCTTCTAGTTAGCCGAACATACAATTTAGTCACACTCACCCTATGCAAGTCACTATCAAGAAAAGTATAGATACACCGTTCACGCAATGCAAGCAATGAGGATAATAGCGGTAAGAAGCAAGACAGAACAGAGTTAAGAACTCTGAATATATGATTGGAGAAGGACGGGGAATTTGGTCATGCTCCTGCATTGTTTTGGAATAATATTTTCTAAGAAATAAAAAAAATATATATGGCAATCTGTTCCTTACCTAAATCATTCTTGCCAAAACATATATAGCATATAACTTTTAGCTTGGAGCTAACAATAATAATAGTAACTTACAATCAACTGGAATAACGTCAATGTCAAGACACAAAGAAGAAATCTTACTCTTGCAATAACTGAAACTTCCGTTTTAACTGTGCCAACTCCAAGAGTGCCTTCACCTTTTCATTTGTAACCTGGGTTAGCCAACAACATTCTTAGAAGTCTATGATACTTCATTGAAGGGTGTAAAGATAGAAGTCCAACAACCAAGAAGGACAGAAGATATCATGCATATGATAGTAAATCAAAGGAGAAGCTCATTCTTCTTTGTACCCAAGGAACAAGGTGATAATAAAAACAATCCTTGAAGTGTTGGACAGTAGTGCCTATTGAAACTTATGAAGTTAAACACAGAAATAGAAAAACTGAAAGAAAAAGAAGGTTGCTGAGACTTAATTTAAGCAAAGTAGGCACCAAAACACATAATGAGTAGTCAAAGGCCTCTAAAAATGAAACAATAGTTATAAAATGTAATTGACATGAAGGCAATATGATCATCCATTTATGTGCTATAACAAACAGACAACGGAAAATAAAATGACAGTCCATCTGAAGTTAAGCCAAGGAAGTTACTTGAAGCAAATTTCTTTGAAGCTCCTCTATCTTTTTCTGAAGAGCTGCATTAACATTTTTCTCCAGTAAATGTCTTTCTTCCTGCTGTGATAAAAGCAACAGTGCAGCGACCTGCAATAGAATCCAAGGCTGAGACTACAAAGTATATAAATTACCTAAAACCAGCCTACAAAAGACATAAGAAATATCCAGAACCTTCTCTTGTAATGCCTGTGCAAGGGCATCTGAGGTATCAGCTTTTCTCTCATCGACATTCAAGTCCACTGTATCCCTCTACAAACGATATGGAAGATAAATAGAAATCATTGCTTAAATTACATCATACAAGTTAAAAAAAAAAAAAAACAGTCAACTTCCTGATATCCAAATGTGTTACTACCATGAGCACTATGAATATATATGTATGATATTTTTTTTTTTTGGCGAAAATATATGTATGATATTTAATCAGGCAAAAATTCTCAGATTTATTAAATTACGTGGATTTGAACATAGCAGGTTGGCCAAACCTTCTTCCAATAAATTTAGTTACACAAAGTTCCTTTTATAAAATTAGTCTAGCAGTTCCTACTCCAGATAAACTAGATCCTTTAAAATTACAGGCTTTAGCATCAGAAGATAGTGAAGCAAAATCAATACCTAGCATGAGAAAAGAAAAGATCCAGAAGCTTTAATTCGTTTTCAGCTATATAACTCATTAATAGGTAATAAGGTTACCAAACCCAAGATATTTCATTAATAAAACTTCTATATCCAAAGCAATCTGTGGAAAAAGATGGCACTGGATTTTGACATAAATGTGTTTGGTGTGTCCGTGTCTCTGAGAGAGAGAGAGAGAACAAGTGATTTTGACACATTAGTTTTCAAGTAACAAACCTCAGATACCGGCTCGGCTTCAGCATCAGTACTCATATGTACATCTTTACACTCAATCGCATCTATGTTGAGATCAGTCTGCGTATTCTGCCCTTTGGCATCAAATTGCCTAAAATTTTCTTCTACTGCATCAACAATTTCTTTGACATTTGATCTTTCCATATCCAGTAAATTCATGATTTCAGTTCTATGCTGAGAATGGTAATGACGTAATTCTATGACCCTATTCAAAATCATTTTGATTGAAGTAACCTGCATACAAATCAAAAAGGGCAAGGAGTTAACCTATAAACAAAATTAATAGGAAAAAATTCAAAAATTGTAAAGTACTCACTTTCTTTCGCTCCAATTCACGAACTTTCTTCTTCAAATGGTTTTCAATCTCCAAACCCTATATGCCACCACAAATCCATCTTTAATATGAGATACACAGTTTATGAAACAGGTAAAGCATGTGTGGCATCAAACAAATTCATACCATGCGTAATTTGGTCCGAAGATCATCCACAGAGCTCCTTACTCTCTCCAGCTCTTCCTCCAATGAACTCTGTCTGAGGAAAAGTTATTCACGTTGCAGGCCATAACAAAATTCAATTTAATGAAAATTCAGATTTCAATAAGCTATATTTGAAACTCCTGAAAGCCTGCCACCACATTAATCTCACCAACCAAGAGAAAGTAATCAACATGAATGAGACTAAGGTAGCATGTCGAATAAGCACATTGTTATCTAGATTTTAATAGACTTATCCTAATAACATAGACGAAAACAAACAAATGGAGCCTATAGACGGTAATCTCACAGTTTAATTTACAGTGCAACAATTTATATATAGCAGCTATCTCTAACAAGTATTAACTGACAAAAACATTAAGAGGAGACAAACTCTACAATCTTAATCAATTGACTGACATTAAGGCCATCAAAACTTGAGGAATAGAAAAACTTTAGGGTTTATTGGAACTCACAATGTATTTAGAGGTCGAAGAATCATTAAAACTCCACATTTCTGCAGGGTCAAGCAAAAGACAAGTACATTGATCATCCCAATTAGCATCCTCTGAATCCCCAGTGGCTTGTTGCCTGATCTCATAAAACTTACTAACAACCTGCATGAAATTTACAAAAGAAAGAAAGTATTTATGCCCTTATTATAAATAAAAAAATTTCCCAGCAGAACAAAAAAAATTTTGATGATTTAGCAGACAATGCAACTCCCAAGAAAAGCAATTTAGTTTTCATTTGATAAAAAAGGATAATATGGTGAATAGAAGAACTAGTAATGCTGTAAATAATGCTAATAGTACCAACTAACAAGGTAAAATGTGAAGCAGGCTGCGGTCCTAAGCCAACAATGACAAGGTCCATATGGCAACATGCCAGGAGGACTTGTTTCTTATTAAGGATTGTTCTTTTCTTTCCATATGCCCCTTTTTATAAGGTCTAAGGATTTACTGTAAGTCAAAGATCATGGAAGAAATCCCATGACCCAAAATAAAGTACATCTATATGCAATCTAATATAATTGACTGAAAAATTATCTTTCGGACTGCATAAAGATGGGTTGTAAAGTAGGTTACCAACCATAAGTAAAAGCCAAGAAATCACAATATAACATGTGCAATCACATTAACTCGAGATGCTAGCTAACTCTTGGATCAGCTGATGATGAGAACGTTTAAATTACCTTCCTTAAATTTTCATTTTCCTCTTCCTGTTTTGCAAGATCAATTTGAAGGGCATCATTGCGTCTACTCTGTTCAAGACAATCGGATGTGAGCTCTTCTAACCTGTATAACAAACTTAGTGAGCATTGAAATGTAAGAACATCAAGAGCATCATATCCAGAATCTAAGATTTATATAAAACAATTTTAGAGCTTATACATATTCTTAACACTCTGAATTTCTCCTTAAAAGAAATACAAGGACCACCACTATCCATGATATGAAAGCAACAATAGTGGCAGCAAATCCTCCCCAACACCAGAAATGAAATAACTGCTAGAAAGATATTAAATTACCTTGACTGAAACTCATTAAATTTCTTAGCCATAAGCTCCTCCTTTTCCTTAGCCTTCTCAGCCTGTTACCAGCCATGTAAAATTTTGAAATCTTACTATCTAGATGCAGAATACACTTATAAAACGGCATACAAGTATAACAAGAGGCCAGCCATAATTGAACTAGCTTAAACTAATAAGAGGAATAACCTCCATTATGGAATGATCCCGTTCAGCAAAAGCAGCTGCCACACTGCCTTGGAAAAACTTAACCTGCTTCTCGGCTTCCACATTCTAGATAGATAAGCCAAAACAAATTAGAAAGACAATGAAATGACTTCATTTCAGCTTGTTGACGAAAATTTCTAATGCGAGCATAATTCCACAAATGAGGCCAGCAGGTGAATGGCAAAACTAGGGAGTTACCTTTGCAACCTCCAAACGATGTAGGTCTGCCAGCTGAGTCTGCAAACCAAAAAGCAATTAAATGCTTGAAAAAAGTGATGAACAAATACACAGAACTGAGAACTTCAAAAAAAAACAGAAAACAGAAAATCTTACTTTAATTCGAAAAGCTTCAGAAAGCTCTTCTTGAAGATTCTGGTTTTCCCTTGTGCAAGAAGCTAATTTCTTTTTCAAGTTCTCAATCTCCTGCTCCAATCCAGCTGTCCTAGTAGGGCATTAATTTCTCACTAAACATACCAAAAACAAGGGGGAAAAGAAAAGGAAAACTAAAAATTCGCGACAGGATATGGAAAAGAGAAAATTAGTACCTTTGGAAATGCATTCGAGTAGCCACAGCAAGATAGCTAGGACCAGCTTGCTGCATACACAATTGTTCAATATCCTTACGCAATTCATCCCGCTCTGAAGAAAAAAATCATATTTTTGTTATTTGATTGGTTGAAAAAAAAAAGTAGAAAAAGAAAAACATAGAATTAAATTTTGTTACAGGCCGCAAAGCAACAATGAAATTCAAAGCGAGAATAAGGAATTAAAATTGAAGAAAATTATACCATGTTCTAACTGTTGGATGCGAGCAAGTAAGGATTCGTTGTCGTTTTTATTGGTCTCCATGATTTCTAATTTATTATGAAATCGAAAAGAAATGAGAGTTGAAAATTGTTCCGCGGGAAAGGGATTAAGGAGAAAAGGAATTACGTAAGCAAAGAGGAAAAAGGAAGAAGAAGGTATTAGTTTTGTAAGAAGAGGGAGGGAGCCATCTATTGTCAAACGGCTCTCTCTCTTCTCTCTCTCTTCTCTCTCTCTGTCTCGCCAACCTGGTGCTTCTACTTCAAGACACAATTACGAAGAGATGCCTAAATTTTAGTATTTCTTTTTTCTTCCATTTTGATGAGGAAAGAGATGCGCCTAATTTCTAATTAGTGGTACATTACAATAGAATTTGTGGGAATATTTCTTCTAACAAATTATTCTGCGGATTGCACCATGTAATTTATTCACTTTTACTTTGAGGTCTATTGCACGATGCCTTTAATGATTATCATTTTTTTTTTTTCTTTTTAATTGTAGAATCATGTTTAATCTTTTAAGATAGGATAGAATTTTTTTTCAATCATTAATATTTTACTTTTTACAAGAGTATTTAATCAATTACGGATGAGAAATCTTCCCTTCAAAATCAAGGATTTTTATTGCTCCCAATATGAGATCGACCAGATTGTGAAGCACCATGGTAAATTCACTTAAAGCTCCATTAAACCATTTACAGGATTTTCAGTCATTTTACATTTACAATAAAAACCAATTTTTCAAGCTAAATAAGAAACTTGTGATCTGCTAAAACTTGAAACAAACGGAAGATTAAGAGTAAAAGTCAAGGAAATAGCATTTCAAAAACAAATAGATTCACAGGATTATTGTGTAAAATCATGCTAAGTTGCTAATCAACAAAGATTCAGAACAATTAAGGCACAAGAACTACAGCCAAATGGATTCATTTCTACAGCGAAAGGTAAGGAAATGATTAATTTTTAACACAAAAGAACCTACACAATAAATACTGAAATGGACTACAAAACAGTTCCTACTCCTATATACATTGTAATTTCTTATGCCTTCCAGCAGCCTGAGTGCAGGAGGATTTCAAAATGAATAAAGATCAACTGCCATCCAGATTATCCCTCCCCAGTAAATTTAAAAAAAAAAAAAAAAAAAAAAAAAAAAAAAAACATAAAATTGCCGGAGAATCCCTGCATTTTTTGATTAATCAGTGAGAAAGGCCGTTAATGATTCTACCGTTCCAAGAAGTCCTCCTCAAGGAAGGATCCTACCCATTTGCACCCAGAAAGGCCATAACCATATTTACAAATATGGACTATTAACAGGAGCCTGCCTGCCTGCTACAAAAATGACAGGCTTCAGAAGACCTTGTTCCTCATGTCAATCATCCTCGAACCATCTGCGTGATACACGAAGAGTATTGCTATATCAACTCAATAGCTAAATGAGTAGGAATGAACAAAACCAAAGGAGCAGAACAACCAATGACTGATACCGGGTATGCTATGTACAGGTTTCTTAGGTGTAAAATCCGCATTTTTTGAACAAACACGTCCTGCTATATGCCTGCTGTAGTGTGTGCATGTGTCAAATCCAAGATACATCAACTTGTGCCTACCACATTACACTCACATCAAACATATAACTTTGAATACCCCACCCCTAAAGTCATCAGAATCTAACTCTTTTTATGTGTGCCTGTCTGTATGTGCTGGGCAAAAATAAATAATGACAAGAGATCGCAATCATTACCACTTTCTGATTATTTCTTCCTTTTAGAGTCTTCAATGCTGCTTCTGCAAAAGCTTGTGCTGCCTCTGCATCAGCCTCTGCAACTTCTGCCTCTCTTGCTGCTTCTTCAGCTTCTGCTATTGCAGCTTCCGCTTCTGCAACTGCTCGAGCGGCAGCTGCAGAAGCCTCTTTTGGACTCATAGTCCTCATCTTGGCTAACTCTAAATCAACCTGGGATTTTGTGAGGACATTGAAATCATCCCTATCAAATCGAGGAGAAATCCTTTGCCTTCCTTCTAGAAATAGCATGGAAGGGTTCCTTCTCCTCTCTGGAAATGGCAGAGTAGGCGCAATCCTATACCTGCGCTTGACCTGCAAGAAACAGCAAGGGAATAAATCAAACCACATATCCGGAAAAATAACCCATTTTAAACCAGATAATAATATTCTAGAAACTAGTAGAAAACCTGCCCAAACTTATGGTACTGATATAATCAAGCATACAAAAGAATTCTCCCCAGAGGTTTTGATCAAATTGTCTGTGTGTGTGTGTATAATGTATGACACAGAGAAAACAGCCATCAGCCTATTCTCCATAAAACCTTCTTGATTGACATTTATCACTTGACTTGTTCCAGGTATTTTCAATGATGCCAAATACATAACGAAGCATAATGATCCTTAAATTTAGATCAATTGCAACCCTCTAATTATGTACAAACAACAACCATATCAAAATCCTGAACTGTTTTCAAATGATTATAATACATCCAGTGTCAAAAAGATACAAGCTAATAAATTTCAGGAATCCATTTGTATCTACTAATTTCCCATTCAACACGCTTCATGACTTAGAATAGTAGCATCAGGTATGTGCGCCTGTAGCATATAGATTACCTTAATCAGTCTACCGCATGCTGTTAGATACTTTAACTTTGCAGACAAATGCCTCTTAAAGTCAGGAGGTGCCCAATACTGCTCCTGTGGAATAAGAAAAAAGATAAGTCAGCAAATTATGCCAACAAGCTCCAAGTGACCACATATTTCCACAATGCTAACACAACAGGAAGACCAATACCTGCTAGAAAATATATTTATTTCAATTGTCCTGATGGATTAGCAAGTATGTGAATATTATATTTTAAGTTCAAGTACGCAAATTTACCTTGATGAAATTGAAAATTTAGCAGGTCAGTTGCTCTAATGCGATATTTTCCTTAAAATAGCAAAAAGAAAAATCATGTATACCACATAGAAAACACTACCTCTATATATGCAGCAATAGTTGTCTTATTGGATCCACCAGGCTCCTTCAAGTTTGTAATCGCTTCCATAATGAGGTTATCTAATCTATAACAACAAAAAGAGATAACAATATTGGAAGTGAAATCATACAAGATGAAAATAATCAAGCATAAAATAAGAACAACACTAACCTGACAATGGATCTCTTTGTAGAGGTTGGAATCTGCATTGTAGTGGTGGAAACTGGTATGGGCTTAGTATCAGCAATTTCCTCATCACTTGGAACAACGGCTGCGGCCATAGCATTATCCTCCCGTTTGGCAATGCTAGATGTTCTCTTTACGGTTAACCTAGTTTTTTCCCGAGAACCCCATCCATTAGCCATCACACTCATATTTCTCCATTTATCCTGCCCCATGATGGAAAAACATAAATTGGCCAGTACATTTTCCATCAAGACAAGGATGAAAACGAATCATGAACATGATTATACATGAGAAGGCAAAGTAACAAACCTTGAGATCTACGTTGGAACGCAGATAAAGAACACCACTAAATTCAGGGTCTTTCAATATCGTTCTCCATTTTCCAGCACCATGTTTGATAACACCAGCTTTTAATGCTGCCTCCTCTTCAGCAGTCCACTTCTGCTTAGGAGCACCCATTCAATAGCAACCCCTCAAAACTTCCGAATCTGCAATACCGCCCTATATTAGCAGGCAAAATCAAAGAAAAAAGCACTTCAAGCGTTGTTCTCCCAAAAAATAAATACTGAAAGAATCATACATTCTAGTGATAATTAAACGTAACATGCACAAGAAACCAATAAAATCTAATTCCAAGAAATGCCAAAATGATAAAATTAAAATCATTTCAATCAAGAAACTTTGCAGTTTGCACATTGATTGAAACCCTAATTTCACTTATCAAATGCAATTCCGAAGATTAATGGCGTAGCCACTTGGCGGATAGTGGGGTCAATTGAAATTTTAATTACCTCAAATCCTTAGCGGCCTGAACGACGATCACCGCCTTGTTTGGCTTCCTTCACCGTATCTGCTGCTCTCTGTTGACGCGAGTTTTCTTGGTTGTCACCGCCTTGTGGTTGCGGATGGTTCTTGGGTACTTGTTAATTTTTCCAACCAAAAAATGGCCTTATGGGCGGTCACGTGTACCTTCGCCCAAGGATGAAGGATTTCACGGTAACAGCTTTGCGTCCAACATATCCCCCTTGGAGGACTGCGCCTTGTTAGCTTCTCTTTTGACTTTTCTTTCACGTAGCTAGGTTTCAGAAAGGGAAAAAATATACGATTTATGTTTTCCAGCCCAAGAAAAATGTTTATCAGCCCAAATGAAACCGCAGTTGTATGGGTCTTATTTGTGATCCGCTTCGGTTAATTGGGCCTTAAATTTTAGGGAAATTTTCGAAAAGGTGTGGTATATTAAAAAATATTTATACCAACAAGTGGTTGGTTCAAGTGGTTTGCCACTTGTTTCCTTACCTTTAAGTAAGGTCCCGGGTTCGAGTCTTGTGAATGGAGAAAATCATTGTTGGGAGAGCTTTACCCCATAGTGGGTCAACCCGACTCGAACAAGATTAACTTGTAAATCTATACTATATTAAAAAGTACATATTCTTGTAAAACTTTTGAATCGCCCATTATACCCTTATTTTTTGAATATATTTCTTAAATGCCATTAGACTTTTATAGTTTTACTCAACTAAAAACCTCTATCTTTATTTAATTAAATATAATATCCTCATAACTATTTAATTTTTACCATTTTACTATTTTAATTAAAAACTTATATATATTAGAATTTTTTAAATATATTTTTATAGTTTTACTCAACTAAAAACTCTTTTTTTTATTTAATTAAATCTAATATCCTTATACATATTTTATTTTTATCAATTTACTAATTTAATTAAAAAACTTAGATATATTAGAAATTTTAAAATATATTTCTTAAATGACATTGATTAAATTTTACAGTTTTTTTTAAGAAATAAACTTTTACAATTATTCTACTAAAAACTCTATTTTTATTTAATTAAATTCAATATTTCTATAAATATTTTAATTTACCATTTTAATTTTAAAAAATTGGAGACTTTTTTCAATTATAATATAAACTAATTTGAACAAAAAGATTATACTATAAACTAACAAAAATCTTATTATCAAGTTTAAAAGTTAAAATAATTTACCTAATCATTAATTATTCATCATTTTTTAAAATAATTAAGTTAAAAATTTGTTTAAAATTTAATTATTGTGATTGACCTTTTTCAATTTTGGAGTGTGTATTGATACTTTAATATATTGGAATGTATAACAAGAATTTAAAATTTTTAAAAATAAAAAGAATAGTAACATGCAATTATTTCCTTTGAATTATAAAGTTAGAGGAGTTGACGCAAAAAAGAAAAAAGTTAGAGGAGTCAATTGGGCGGGTTGGACGGGTTTCGGGTCATACTCATCTGGGTTCATGTCATATGAATGAGGTAATTTTCTCAGATCATTCGGGTTTCAGCTCATATGGATTCAAGTCATTCGGGTCTCGGGTTTGCTGGATTTAGGGTCATGCAGGTTCGGATTTTGGCCTCAGGTTACTCGGATTCTAGGTCATTCGGGTTTTGCATTTTTCAGGTTTAGGACTCGGATCAATTGGGTCAGCCTTTAAATTTTTAAATGTTTAATTCTTAAATTTATTTAAAATGGTTAAAATTATAAAAATGTGTATTTTATTTATTTATTTATTTTTGAAAGGTGATGTGTATTTCATTGAATAAAATATAGTTTTAGTTTATAATATTCTTGGGTCATCGAGTTATCTTCTCGGGTTATTCGGGTTACGAGTTTGTCGGGTCTGGATAGGACACGTTCGGGTTGTTTAATTTCTCTAATCAAATCAGATTCGGTCGGATTGTGACGGGTTATCGAGGTTGGATCAGATTTTAACAGTTTTACTTATAATTAATTTCAATTATTATTTTAATTTTCTTTTAATTTAAACACGATTGGTCACGTGCACCGCACGTGAAAGTGAAAACTAGTATACCAATATATATATATATATATATATATATATATTAATTATACTATTAAAAAAAAGTAATTACTCAAAAAAATCACAAATTTGTGAAAGGGTCTTAATTTTTTACCTTATTAACCTTACCATAAGAGATATATTAAAATTAAATTAAGAGAAATATAAATATATTTTTATCTCTCTTCAATTGACATGTAACTTTCTATTAAACCCGGTTCAGTTGTCGGTTCTTTTTTACCATTTTTTACCAAATTAATGAACCGCGATTCTTAGCCTTCGCTAGACTGAAAAGGCCATTGAATCCCTGTTAAACTAATTTGGTCCGATTCTAAAAACCATGCTTCTGACCTGATCCGTTGAAAAGTCATTTTTATAACATGAAAAAAAAAAAGGTAGTAAGTACTTTTTAGTATGCAAACTATTGGTGCATGAACTTTATTCTACCTCAGGCTATTATTGATAAAGTTAGCCAATTATGTGCAAATTATATGTGGAAAGGGAAAAGGAAATAGTAGATGGGCCAAGGTCAATTGGGAGCATATTTGACATACAGAGCATGCATTATTAGAAACTTATGGTTGTTTTATGCTCAATCTGGTTCTGTATGGGTTTCAAGGGTTTCAGCCTATATTTTGAAGTGGGGAGACATCATGTCTATTTCCTCTCTCCCAAGATATAGTTGGCGTTTTAAAAGATTGTTGAGATTAAGAATTTTAGTGAATATACTACAGGAAAATGGAGTTTGGCAATTCCCTGGTGATAGATACAAGGCTGCTGTGGTTTATGATGGTCTTCGACATAAGAATTGTTAGATGGAGTGGCAGAAACTTATCTGGTTTCCACTCCACATCCCCAAGTGCTCGTTTATCTCATGGTTGGTGGTCTTAAATAGGCTACCAACTAGGGAAAGACTTCCACAATGGGGAGTGGAATTGGATAACTCAGCTTGTTTGCTATGTGGACAGCAAATTGAGAATAGAGACCATGTTTTCTTCACCTGTACCTATTCTAGAGCAATGTGGCAAAGGGTTCTCTCAACTTGTGGCTTTTCTCGACAAGCTGAGGACTGGAATTTTGAATATTTTTGGGCTATTTAACGCTTAAAAGGTAAATCTCTTCTTACCACAATTTTAAAGCTGGCTTGGACTACCTGTTGCTATTACATTTGGATGGAAAGAAATGCTAGGCTTCATGGGAGGCAGCAAAGTTCTTTTGAGGTTGTGTTTGGGCATGTCAAGGATGCCATTAAATTCAAGCTTCATGGTTTAAACAGAGTTAGTCCTGATTTTGTTAATAGACATTTGTGTTCTAGTTGGAATCTTGTTATCTCTGCTCTGAGTAGTTAAGTTTTCTTAGTTTGTTGTTATCTTTGTAATATTGTCATTTTGTTCTCTTGAACAAAATTGGTACATTGTATAGCACTTGTTGCTTTTTTCTTGGACTAATTATCAAAAAAAAAAAGGTAGGCAGTAGAAAAAAAGAGTTCAATTAAAGCATTTTAATGATAAAATGACAAAAATACCTAATATCAATCCAACTTTAAAATCCAGGTCAGTAGTATCAGGCGTTATTTGCCAACTATTGCCACCATTATTAGATCTTCCAAAAGTTTGGTTTTGGGTCTCTTATTACCCATTTTAATGATGCATTTTAGAAATGTCTTTCTATTACTTCATAATCTTTTGAATTTCCGCAAGAAAAAAGGTTTTGGTTGAAATGGAGGATTATTGTTCACTAATTTGGCAAAATATCTTTATACAGCGTCATTTCAAACAAAAAAAAAAATCTTATTTAAAAGTTGAAACAAGCAAAGAACGGGTGAACAATGGCCATCCATAAACATTTCTTCTCCTTACATTTTCACTTGTTTGACCATTTTCCCCATAAATCCAGCCTGTTCCCCCAAACAGTCGGGACCCCAAGCCAGCCAGCAATCTAAAGGGCTATTTTTCAGCTGTTACTATATTGTTTTTATCTCTTTCCTTTTTGTCCAATTCTTTTTGCAGCCAGCAAAACAAATATTCCATTCTCAGACCTTAACATGTCCAAACAATGCCAAACATGGTGGAAAGCGCAAAAACTTCCAAATGTAATAGCTGTGCAATTTTTGCTAACCTTTAAATTTTAAATAAAGATAAACTTCCAAATGTAATAGCTGTGCAATTTTTGCTAACCTTTAAATTTTAAATAAAGATTTACGCTTCGTTGTAGCGGTGCGATTGACACTGTTTGGCTTCGTTGTAACGGTGCGATTGACACTGTTTGGCAACTGTACAAATGAGATTATACTGTACAGATTTAATTATGTACTATACCGATGAGATTATTAGAGCAGCGATTGAAACGGAGTTTACACTTAAGCTCCGTTTGGTCCTAAAACGGTGGTGAAACGGTCAAACGGTGATGAAACGGTTACAGATAAGAAGCCTTAAAAAAAAATAATATACATAACAAGATGAGTTCAATTCCGAATTAAGGTTTTTCAATTATTAAAAATAAACAAACGAGAAAAATAAGAACAAGTTTTAAGTAAAACAGGCGACAATGAGAACATTTCGCATTTCGAATATGCCGTTTTGAGATTCAACTTCAATTCAATAATATAGATTACTCCATCATCATCAGCTTGCAAAGTTTTGTTTGGGTTTCTCTTTCGTCAAAAGCAGGCATCCAGCAAGCAGCAACAGCAAAGAGCAGCCAAACTGCACACGCAAACAAAAAGGGAAAAACCAATTCAGTCAAGACTTGCTCACGCAAACATTACTTTACTTCGTCGCTAAGCATATAATCCCATTTTATAATTAAATCCAAACTTTATATATTAGAAGTTCAATGCAGTAAAAATACCGCGAAAAGAAGGCTAAAACAGTAAAATCTGAAACAGTAAGCTTATCCCAACCTTAAATTTATCGAAAAAAAAAAAATTGGAAGAGACCTTGATATTCGCACCAAGTCAAAAGGGGATATTATGACCAAAAGGACTAAAATGACTAATTAATCACCCTTGGCAGACTTCACTAACCGACGAAAGTTGCAGGTACGGGGGTCTTTTCGGGACTTTGACCGATTAACTGCAAATTGGTCATGTGAAAACCTAATCCTAAATTTTCTTATCGGTAATCGTGACGGTGTGCCAAACACGACGTTTTCCACCCCGGAAAACACGCGCTAAGTTAGATAATCTTAGATCTGACATACTAATATACGGTAGAAATACTCGTAAACTATAACATTGTACGCGCCCATTCGTATTGCATTAGAGAAAAAAAAAAAAAGAAGGGAAAAAAGGCAAAGCAAAACTTACCAGCCTTCTAAGAAACCGGAACTTTGCTGTTGCTGGGGAGGCGGAGGCTGAGCATATTGAGGGGCGTACTGCGGAGGATATCCCTGAGGAGGATAACCCTGAGGATATCCTTGTGGAGGATATCCCGGTGGTGGATAAGCATCCTTGGGGTATCCCTCTGGTGGATAACCTATTATTTATAACCAATCACAAATAAAAAGAAAGAAAATCAGATCCACCAGATCCGTGCAATCGTAATGCAAGAAAATCGAAAAAAAGAAACACAATTGAAATGGAATCGAAAGAAAACAAGGAAAGAATTCGGGGTTTGACCTTGAGGAGGAGGAACGCCGACGGGAGGTTGTTGTTGATTGTAATAACTCATTGTTTTTTGTTGATAGTTCGAGTAAGAAGAAAAGAGATCTTTGCTTTTCAAATTGTTTCCTTGGATAGAAGATTTTCTTCTTCTTTTCTTTGGGCAAAAATTTATCCGAGAGAGAGAAAGGGAGAGAGAAAAGATGGAGGCTTAGTGCACAGAGAAACAAAGGAATTGGGATATTTTTATATACTGGATTTTCGAAAAGGGAAATATTTCTTTTTTATAATTTAGCCTTTTTTTTTAAGATGGACGCGTGTCCTTTTGGATGAGATTTAACTGCCTACTATGGAAATTTACAGCCAATTAAAATTGATAAGGAATTGTTTTGAATTAAAAATATAGATATACACTCCACTTTAATTGCCTAGGAAACTAAAACAAAACAAATTCCGTGTGCAATGCGCGTAAAAGAATTTAACAAAAATTGAAAACAGAAAAAAAGAAGATGACTTAACAGCAAAACTTACTTCTAAAAATAGGGGAAAAGGAAACAAAAAAGGATGAAGTCAATATAATTACTATAGTGGTGTTTTAATTTTGGCGGAATTCTTTGATTAATTTAATTTTATGGGAAAATTAGCTATTTGGTAGATCTCTTCGATGAAATGGAGGAGACTAAATAAGATATTAAATTAAGGGTAATTATTTGATACATCAGCGGTATAAATTTTGGATTCCACAAGCGGGTTGTAGAGTTGACACGTATCTATTTTTTGAATTAATTAACTTTTAAATATTTAAATCTAGTCCCTAAATGATATATGTCACCCTTCAGGACCCGCTTGTGTAATCTGTTAAACTTCACCGTCGGTGTATTGTATAATTTGTCATAAATTAAATTCAATAAATTTGTGCAAATAGAAATACATGTTTGCCTTACAATTTTGAAATCTATTCAATCTCAAACAATTATGAGGAAAAGGTTTATTTAGATTTGAATTCATACACTAATTGGCAATATATTAAACACTTATATATAATTTTTTTTCAACTTACACTATATATAATAATGTAGCCAAACAATTTGGTAAACATTTGAAAAAAAATTTAATTAAATTAAATTTTCTATTGAAAATAATTGAAGTGAAGTAAGAAAACTAAATACCAGTCCACTAAAGCAAGCACCCATCACGCTTTGTTTGATGGCGATATTTAAATAAAGTAAGCTAAAATAAAGCGAGATTGCGCACTCATTCTTTCTTTTTTTTAAAAAAAAAAACGGTACATTCTTTTTAAATTTTGTATATAAAAAAATTTGTTTAATTTGGGTTTAGGTATAAAATTGAGTCTCGCTGTTTCTTTCTGTTGTCCCTGTCATAAGGAGCTGGCTGCCTTCACAAATCAATTTCGTTTTACTTTGTATATTA
This sequence comes from Corchorus olitorius, assembly GCA_001974825.2. Classification (NCBI taxonomy): domain Eukaryota; kingdom Viridiplantae; phylum Streptophyta; class Magnoliopsida; order Malvales; family Malvaceae; genus Corchorus; species Corchorus olitorius. The sequence continues at coordinate 25,556 of AWUE01021126.1, read as the reverse complement.
CCTACTTTAAACCCCATACATATTAAGTTAAAATTGTAATATAGTATGGGTAATTATTTGATATTCTGGCGGTGTAAATTTTGGACTCCATAAGCGAGTTGTGGAGTTGACACATGTCCATTTTTTGAATTAATTAAGTTTTAAATATTTCAATCTAGTCTCTAGAGGACACATGTCACCCTTTAGGATCCGCTTGTGTAGTTTATTAAACTCCACCGCCGGTGTATTGTATAATTTGCCGTATAGTAATCATGCCAATGATCAAAAGAGGAAAAAGAAAACATAACTTAACCAAATTTCAAGAAGCAACCAATACGTCCGTCTATAGACAAGTTAGGTTCTTAATGGGTATAGGCTAAAATGTATGGGAGTGAAGTTTCTGAGTTCAAAATTTAAATTTAAAAAAAAAAAAAAATTATCGAGTGTGAACATCATTGTTTCTTTTGTTGTTGGTTTTAATTGCATTGTGGTAATCAACCAGTTAACTTCTGTTCTCGTCTTCATTGGAAGTATATTTGGCAAGCACAAAACATTGCAACAGACAATTAATGAGTCGACATCTAATGATAAAGGAAAAATGTGCAACCTGTATATATTGCTTTTCTATCTTGAATAGAAATTAATATGGAATTCCTTTCATCTCAATTGACTTTGCACTTTTGGGGATTATATATTGGCCATTTGCAAAAGCACTACTATATTATTATACAGTACATTTTGCCTAATTATGAAGAAGTTGATTTGAGACCTTGAGTCATTGAATTGACCCCAAACCAACCGGTCATCCATAATTCTTCTTCTTCTGAGGAAAAAAAAACAATTTTTTTTTTACTTGGAGTCTCTAAAGTTCATTTCCAATCACTTGTCCACAGGTTAAAAACTAAAAAAAGATCATTCATTAATCATTCCCCAACATATGTGTCTCGAATTTCTGAAACAAATCTCTAATTAATTTCACATGTAATTTTGTTTCAAGTGATATGTAGATATATATCCCCTTAATTAATCATTTTATGAATTATTAGGACAGCTCAGTTGTGCTGTATCTTATGTAAAATGTAAATAAATCATATTTTTTTGATAAAATGTCATCAAATTTCGAGCTAGTGTATATGTACACTTGCAATTGACCGAGTATAAAACAGATAGGCTAAGGCCTAAGAGATTTCCGAATGGCATGATTAAAAGTTGCAGAGAAATGGGATCAATATTACTTTATGTTTCAAGTTGTCCAATAAAATTCCAAGCTTCCAATATAAAAAGACAAGTGTTAAAAACAATAAGGTTCACTTCAGCTATACAGTATATACTTGTAAATATGTGCTCGGGAAATGCTAGGCATAATTGTTATTTACTATTTACTAGTAAAATATAATAATGTCTATTTAGTTGGGAGAAATGAGTTTAATGTACTTTAAGTAAAGTCTTATGAATGGAGAAAAATAAATTGATGTTCATAAAGTGTTTTTTTCCATTATAAAAATTTAACATAACTCGACCCTAAATTAATCGAGATACAAAATGATAATGAGGGTGGTTGTACTAAAACTATATAATACTTACTTTTAAAAAGCTATGTTTAATTATCCAAAATAAAATTCTGACAAATTCATTTTACTATCCTGAGACCGAACTTAAAGTTAATGAATCTTGTGAAGGTCCTTTAAAGCTAGCAACAGCCATGTGATATAGTTGTGTATAAAGATTATAAAAAGAACAGTCTCGTGTAACAAACCTTTAGTTTGGACTTTGTGATCAGACATGGAATTTCTTGGTGTAATTGATAAAAGCTATGTAATAGTCTCTTTTTCTTTTTAAAGAATTATTTATGTATAAATAAATAAATTCCTTGTTGATGAATGATGAATCGAATTACTTGCATAAATAAATAAATTATTATATATTGCGGTAAAAACTGGACTGGAGTTATGTAGGAATGCAGCGGAACCAGGAAGTTGTTGTCTTGTGTGGGGTTAATAACTTAATATAATAAAGGCTTTTTTATAGTATTAATAATTTTATTTTACGTGTTCTTCCTTTTTGTCTTCACCTAAATGCGCCGTAGACAAAAATTAGCTAATTTCTTAGCTTCAAAGGCATTCAGATCCGATGCCATTGCCAGCCAGATGCAGCAGGCAAATCAAAACTAACGTAGCTAGATGGAATTGGTGTGTATCCTCTTAATCTTTAGGTTGCGTTTGGTTAGTGGAAAATAATGGGAAAATGTGGCAAGTTAGATAGGGAAAATAACTTTCCCATGTTTGATTGGAGGAATCTAATTTTAGGTGGGAATGTCATTCCCATCACTTTACCACTTGGGTGGGAAAGTAGTGGGAATGACATTCTCATCTAAAAGGGTGGGAAAGTTCACTTTCTCAGGAAAGTTTTACTATTTTTCCCTTGTCTTTCTCTTATAATCTCAAAATTTAATAACTTTCTCATGTTAACCAAACATGGTGATCATATTCCCACAAAAATAAAAAATTATACTTTCCCACTAAAATAACATTCCTAGGAAAGTAGTGTGAATGACATTCTCACATGATACTCAAGATACCACGAACCAAACATAACCTTAGTTTTTTCCACCTAAATTATTGCTGGCATAACGATAGCACCAAAGAGACTATTTTGCTCATTTCATTCCTCGAGCCCGATACAAATGGCCCAAGTTAAAGCCCGTTTCAAAGCAAAAATCGAACAAGAACTTAGTTATTTTATTGGCCCAATTACTTCAAAACTTTGCTTTCAATTCCAATCGTTTACTTCAAAACTTGATGACCATTTTGGCATTTCCCCTCCCTAAACTTTCACAATATAAACATTTTCCTCCTTAAATTTTTAATTTGTAACTTTCACCTCCTAAACTATTCAATTAGTACAATTTCCCTAGCCGTGCCACGTAAACATTACTTGGAAGAAATTGTCTAGTGGGGAAAATGTGCATTTTGTAAAAGTTTCGATATTAGCGGATGGGCATTATGCCTTAATTAACATGACATCTTTTTTGAACATCTTTGTTAGAGAGGGATAATGATTTTGGTTCACCGCACAAGCTCTTCACTTCAAATACTCACAATTCTATTAAGGGTAAAATTGAAATTTTATATAGCCTGTGAAACAGGTGGCCGTGGATATATATTTGATGGGGTGTTCAAAAATCATCTCCATTACGAACATTTCTAGTAAGAGATTAATGCAATACAAGTTGATCGGTCCGAGCTGATGTGTTGGATATTTTTTGTTATAGATTTTTTTATTATTATTTGAATGTAGAAAGGATTTCGTTTCAAAAATTTGTAATTTTATTAGTATTTTGTGTATTTGTGAAGTAGTTTTCCAATTAAATGATCTCAAATATCTATATATATAACTTATTAATGGTGGTTGAGTTTTATAATTGTAAAATTCATTTTTTGTTGATAAAATCGTAGCTTGTAATCCATTTCTTATTTTCAGACATTAACCTTTGCTACTTAAAATATCCTCTTTCTCATAAATCTAATTAAATTCTTTATATCATTATAGTTTGAGAAAGATGAGAGACGTTTTTATCTTTTAAAAGAAAATCACTAAATTAAAACAAAACCAATTAATCTGAAGACTTTAATGGGTTTTACACATGAAATTACAGAAATAATCAAATTAGGAAGAACAAAAAGAGGGCACAAAGTGGGTAAATGGGTCTTCCAAAAAAGTGGCAAAACACCCAAATGAATGGTGAGAAACTAATTAAGGGTCTTGTTAGGAAATAAATAATACATGATTTTATGGTCAATAAATATTTTCACGTTCAACTGGTTGAAAACCCTTGCAATTACATAAAAGGGCTGGCGCTTAGGGCGTTCAGAAATCTACTTCTTTAAACAATTTTTTATTCGAATTAAATTGTTTGATACATAGGAAATTTCGAAAGTACTATGATTTTAAATGTGTTGCATCTTTAAAAGGCTATACTATTAACATTGAGCATATGGCCTAAAGTTGGCAATAAATAGTAAATATTAGTTTGTACAGGGACAGGTGCAATAGCTTCAATTTTGTTTTCTCTTCTAAAGTGTGTAGCACTTAAACAAAAAACTAAGTTTACTCTCTTCTTCACATGAAATGCCTGAAAGAAGTTACAATTCTAGATAATTAAGGGGTGATAAGATTTATTATAATATTTATGTGAAAGTAAAGGATAATTACAAAAAAGGGTTCAAGGGTAAGAAACTAACCTAGGGTCTTCTTAGTAATTTGGCAAGTGAGAAAAGACAAAAAAGGATAAAAAAAGTTCAAATGGAATCTCCTCATCGATTCTCAAAATGGGTCTTTGGTAAATTTCCTGAGTCTTTCGAATAATATTTAGAGGCAAGTGAGAAAAGACAAAAAAGGATAAAAAAATTCAAATGGAGTCTCCTCATCGATTCTCAAAATGGGCCTTTGGTAAATTTCCTGAATCTTTCAAATAATATTTAGTATATATATGTATCCAAAATCCTAAAACAGTAGTATTTCTCTGCTTTGCACTCCCTAGAACGATAAAAGTTTGGCAATTATTTCAAAAAAATAAAAAATAAAATAAAAGTTTGGCAATTTAAAGAAGCATATTCCATAATCACTAGTTGATTCCATCACTTATATATAGCATTCAAACAAAAAACAAAGGAGTAGATTATTATAAATCAAGGGACTAAAAAGGATGCATGCATGCAATTAAGGTGCTTTAATTAATTAGATGAGATGTTTAACGATACTTAAATCAGCTCATTTCGTATCACCGAAGTAGTTTTTCCTTTCAAATTCAAACACTAACCAAACATTTCATTCCCTTAGCTGAAACATCAATCAAACCCATTTTCAGTGAAAAACCAAATTTAGAGCAATGAAAAAGTTTATCCCATTTTTACCATATTTTCAAATTAACACGATTATTCACAAGTTTTCCCTACCTCTTCTTCTATGTTATGAGGCGAGGAGATTATACATTTATTGATTTGATGCCTTTATTGAATTTCCCTATATATCTTCCCTTGCATAAAAGTCGTGGCAAACATATTCTTACCATTTTGATGCTCTCTAGTCGAGTATTTTTGTTTAATTAAAGAGAAGAAAGAAGAAGAAAATTTTGGTTTATTTACTCAATCTTATCGCATAAGTTACAACGTAATTACAACTAAAATAACTTGGATTTAATATGAACCAATCCCTTAATTAATGTAGTAATAAATTAGGCTGATGGGATTGTCGTTTACCAATAGAAAACCCAACCAAAGAGAGGAAATGTACACAGGTTGGCACACCTTCCTTAGACTAACCCTATCCTCCAAGAAGAAAATGAATGATTTAATTGATACTATATGCTTTGTCTAAGCCTAATTTAGCCTCTAATTGGTGACTAATTGACTGACTATATCTAGAATTGCTCATGTTCATTCCTTATCATTAATTTGAAAATTTTGGGTCAATGGGACAAACGAGAAAATTGTCTTTTAATTGTTGTATTGATATTGCAATTTGAAGAGCAAATAAGAAATGGAGAATTATAATAAGTCCATGTTTTTATTAAGATTTTCAACCTGTACGTAGATAGGGCAGTTGCTTTGGTGAACCAACTATCATCATCATCTTAACTAAAAGCTAGAATATTATGTAAAACAATTTAAGAGAAACAACTTGGACCAAAACCATTTGGTTTAATTCAAACTTTGTCTACGATTCAATTCAACATGGTTTTACTTTACAAAATAATAACATTATTTTCTATGCTCTAAAAACCTAGCCAACACGAGTTTTTTACTAGGAAAAACAAATCATATCGTCAATACGTAGAGCAAACTGTACGTGCGAGATTAAAGGGTTGACATGTGTCTCTTTAGGAAATAGGTTTAAATATATATAAATAATTAGTTAATTATGAATTTGTTACGTGTCAATATTTTAACTCGTTTGTGAAGTCCAAAAACTCCACCGATGATGCATTATAAATAATATGTGTTTTCTTATAATTATCACTAATTCATATTAATCAAGGATACTTTAAGTTCTTATTAGTTCGAAACAAATTATTTTAATTTGGAGCTAAAATGTATTAGGTTAAAGTCATCTTATTAAAAAATTTCTTATTTCCAGTATGCAAATTAATTTTGAGGTTGACGATTATAGGCAAACAAGATTTGGTATAAAGTCCCTATGAATATGTAGTTTTATTAGGTCCAAAGTAAGGAAGCCCCTGAGGAATATATCTTATATGTGTGCATGGTGGGATAAACCAAAAAAAGAACGATGGCTTAAGGCTTACTCTTTTCCATTAGAAGTTAGAACCCCCAAATAAATTCATAAACAAACCTTGTCAAATACTACGTACCAAACAGTGATAATTTTAGTTAATAATAACCAAATTTACAATCAAATGGAAACTTCGTATATTGTAAGGTTTTGCTCTATTCATCGTATTGCTTTAAACTTTTTTCAGCTACTTCTATATATAATATAGACTATATATAGCTTCTTTCACTTGTTGGTATTAAGTAATTTACTCATAGAGCAAACAAAATAGATAAAAAAAATAGTTCATTATACTTAATTTCTTACTATTCTCTTACTACTATTTAAAAACCACGAATCCCATATTTTAAATAGAAAATCATACACCAATTATTGAATCAAATATTCGCATGTTATATATATAACATTATCGACCACCACCGTTTATATGGAATGAAATATGAAAGGTAAATTTGAGTTGAATTGAAAGAAGAAAACAAGCAGAAAAAGAGACCTTTTTATTGCGTAAAAGATAGGACTAGGAACAACCTTTACCAAGTTAAAACGAATTATTAATAAGTGGATCGACCCGTGCTGGCGCATCGGGCGTTCAACAATCTACTTCTTTGAACAATTTTTTCTATTCGAATTAAATTGTTTGATACGTAGGAAATTTCGAAAGTATTATGATTTTAAATGTGTTGCATCTTTTTTTTGGTGAATAAATGTGTTGCATCTTTAAAAGGCTATACTATTAACATTGAGCATATGTCCTAAAGTTAGCAATAATTAGTAAATATTGTTGATAGTTTAGAATGTTGGTAATTAAATTTATATAATTATTTACCAATACAATTTAGTTGATGAAAAGTTATTAATGAATATTGTGATTATTCATGAATCAAGAGATGAATATTGTAAATATTCATGAATCAAGAGTTCTCTTGTGAAAAGATATATGTTTATTTAAAGTTGTGTTCATTAAAAGACACATCGGTTCATCAACTATATAAAGGACCTCTACATTGTTATTTAAAAAGTAGAAATGACAAGAGAAAAATAGAGAGTCAATTAACTATTTTCACTGCTTATGATTGGAGAGTTTGTGGCTTTGTTGTATCCTAGAGGGAATAAAACCCTTTAAGAAAGTGAATAAACTCACGCCTCAAAGCCGTTTCATTTCTTATTTCTCCTCCTTCAACAATATTTTACAACAAATATTAGTTTGTACATGGACATGTGTAATAGCTTCAATTTTGTTTCCTGCTCTAAAGTGTGTAGCACTTAAACAAAAACTAAGTTTACTCTTTTTTTCATATGGACATGAAAGGCTTGAAGAGAGGTTACAATTTTAGATAATTAAGAGGGCTCAATAGTAAGAACTGGCTAGGGTTTTCTTAGTAATTTGGCAAGTGAGAAAAGATAAAAAAAGACAAAAAAAAGTTCAAATGGAGTCTTCTCATCGATCCTCAAAAGGGCATTTGGTAAATTCCCTGGGTCTTTCAAATACTATTTAGTATATATATATATAGTTCCATTGTTATAAGCTAAAAATCATGGTAAGGAAAAATAATTTATTAGACACTGCATATAAGGCAATATCAGGTAGTACACATAAGCAACATTAATCATCAAGCTTAAAAACAGCAAAATTAAAGTTCCATTTCTAGCGTTTGCTTTGCTTTCTTTTGTTTTCCCCCCAAAACAAGATAGTAATATGGATTTTTGATATTAAACCAAAATTAGCAATTTACTAAAATTATATCTTAATTAATTACTTACAACATATATGAGGTAAGGGTATCAATAGAGTAGTACCCAAAGGCCAAAATGGCAAAAAGGATGCTTTCGTAATTTCCAAAAAAAAAAAATGAGCAGCAAAAAATGAAAAGCGGAAGGTGGCGCATTTTTGCATTACGATACGAAAAGATCCGAATCTGAGTGGCAGTGTGAAGCTGCAGCCTGCAGGAAAATGGAACGTCAATAGCCGGGAATTTTTTTCTTCTTTCTTTCTCGTCTGTCTCTGTCTATAACGTCGCTTTCAAAATCTCACTCTTTTTGCAGTTGGTAGCTTTCCAAGCAAACCCCCAAAGGAAAAAAATTACTAGTCTCAACCAATTTTTGTTACTAAAAAAAATTGAACAGGAAAGAGCTTGAGTGAGATGGAGACAGTCAAATCCTCGCCGCCTAACCCTTCCGTCCCTACCTATAATGCTGCTTCTCCTTCATTTTTTTCATTCCTCTTCACTCCTTCTCCTTATTGTCGTACCTATCATATCCACAACCAACCTTGTTTTGAAAAACAAGTTGAAATTACCGAGAAGACAACAATGGCTGCCGGTGGTGGTGGAAAGTCCGATGACTTTCAGCCTTTCCCTGTCAAAGACCAGCTTCCCGGTGTCGATTTCTGTGTCTCCAGCTCTCCTTCATGGCGTATTGATCTCTCCTTTTATGTGTTTTATTATGTTTTGCATTGCGTTCTTCTGGTTTCATTCTTATTCTCTCGCTATGTTTTGGCAACGGAGTGATCGCTCTGTTTTTCACTCCCTCTCTTTTGAAGTTTTTGCTCTGTTCTTTGTTTTTGGCGGTTCGTTTTCTATTGTTTCCTTTCTGTTTGATTTTCGTGAAATTGCAACTCCGGTGTTATTAATCTTCGCCATCGATCACCTGAACCTTCCTTTCGTTGTTTTCCTCTTTCAACTTTGTTTTTATTTCCTTTTCTTTTGAATTTTTTCCCGTTTTATTGCTTTCCTCTTCTCCTGATTGGTTTTCTAATTCATTCGTAGAAAATAGAAATCGTATTGATATTGCTCGATGAAAACTCTCCACATTCACGTGTTCTTGCTTTTTAGGGAAAGGAGAAGATAAATTATGGAAAATGAAATCATCGAATGCCAATCGCTTCCTGCCTATTAGTTAGTTTTTTTTTTTTTCAAATTATTTATCAGTATTTTTTACCGTTTCAGTTTTGTTTGCTATTTTTTCGACTATTGGTGTTTTCTCAGATTTTGGAACCGCGATATATTACTACCTGTGCCTGATTACTTACCCTTAGATTTTCTAGACAACCAAACAGATTTCTGTTAACTTTCTAATTCTCGAAAATGAAACTCTCTTTTCTCGGGTTTTTTTTTGGGTCTTTTTCTTGTGAATTCGCGTTTTCTTGGGTTTTAAGTAACAACGAAGAAATCTCTGCTTCAAGACCATTGGTCTTCTCACTTTGTACTCTGTCCTTTTCAACCTAAATGAGGCCTTGGGAATTTCTCTTAATTGTGAATTTGTGATTCTTATAAGCTCAAAACTATTCTAAGAGTTTTTGGATTCAAATGCAGCTGAAGCCATACTTCTAGGATTTCAGCATTACCTGGTAATGATTGGGACAACTGTTATCATATCATCTATACTTGTCTCTTTGATGGGCGGTGGCAATGTAAGAAAACAGGCATTCTAATTCAAACATTCATAATTTCCCCTTTATTTGCCCATGTATTAATTTCTTTTATTATAATTTATGTATTCTTTAAGCTAAAGGTTGGCTTGATTTGTGAAAAACATAGGTGGAGAAGGCAGAGGTTATAAATTCTGTTCTCTTTGTTGCTGGCATCAACACACTATTGCAGACATTGTTTGGAACCCGGTTGCCAGTGGTGATTGGGGCTTCTTACGCTTTCGTTATCCCCACTGTTTCCATTGCTTTATCAAGAAGATACACCTATATTATTGACCCCCATGAGGTTTATTTCATTCTATTGCATAAATGATTTTATTTAATCCCTAATAAGTGGAGTGCACTATGTTACCTGTATGATTTAATGAGTTTGCTTTGCTGCTGAACTTTCATTTTTCAGAGGTTTAAACACTCCATGAGAGATGTACAAGGAGCACTCATTGTTGCATCATTCTTTACTATGATTATGGGTTTCTTTGGTTTCTGGAGAATTTTTGCAAGGTAGGGTGTTGCAAACATGCCTAACTGAATTTTGGGATCTGTTTTGTAACATTGACTAATTTAATGAACTTTGCTTGGTTTTTTATGTCTTGTGATGTAGATTTTTCAGCCCTATTTCAGCTGTTCCTCTTGTGGTTCTCACTGGACTTGGGCTCTATGCACAAGGTTTTCCACAAGTAAGCGCACCAAACTTTTCATACTGGTATTGTTCTTTAGAGATGATTGCCCCCGAGCAGCTTCTTTTCTCTTCATCCTAAATCTTGAGCTCTAATCTTTTTAAGACAATTGGGGCCCTTATGGATACTGCATGGAGTGATAATTGAGCTGCCCTGAAGCTAAACCAGACATTAGTATATGTAGTCAGCCTCATTACTGATTGAGAAACCTCAAAGTTTCAAATATGGAGTCTGCTCTTGGTTAAAACCTAAAACATTATGTTTGTAATATGTTCTTTACTTCTTTGTTTTGATGATATCATTTTCTAAAATTTGAGCTGCCTACCAAAAGTTCAAGGACATTCATAGGTCATTTTCCATCTCTCAATAATTTCTTCTGATAACTGCCCTGGCATGAGGTGTTATGGTCCATATTGAATTTTTGGATGGTTTGCTCCTCTGGATTATAAAATTTTGTTTTGTATGTTCTTTCATTTTGCAACTAAGGCATTGCTGACACATGTTAGACATGTACATAGATATTGGGAGAAAATTGTGAAAAAAAATGTAATTCAGGATTTCCTACAATTTCTCGTCATTATGTTAAATTATAATGATGTCTTTAAAATGTGTATTTCATAGTCACCTTTTCAGTTCTTGTTTCATGTAGTTGGCCAGATGCATTGAAATAGGTCTCCCGGCATTGGTAGCAGTGGTTTTCTTATCTCAGGTGATCCACACTTCTTTATCCTTCATTCATATGGGCATGTTTATGGCTATGAATTTGAAGCTGTGTCCTTATTCTATCTTATATATATTCATTTTCATTCCTTTTGGGTAGATAAGAGATGTATCATACATGTATTTCTCTTGCAATGCTTCTCTGCTTTTATTTATAATTAAACTGAAGTAAAATTGATAGAATGATGCATTAAAAAATAGTAAAATCTCTTTGCACTAGGGCTAGATTTTACCTTCACTTATTATGTCTTTAGTCATTCATGATATTTGCTTTTTTCCCCTCAGATTTGCAAATAGTTATAGAAATAGATAAGAAATTGAGACAACAAATCACTAGTTTTCTTATGTCATATCTGTAAATTATTTTAGTTTAACTCTTGATTCTAGCTTGATGTGGTTTATTATTAATGCTTTTGCAGTATGTTACCCATTTGATCAAATCCAAGCATGCTGTATTTGATCGTTATGCAATCCTTTTCGCCATTGCGATCATATGGGTTTATGCAGAAATTTTGACTGCCGCTGGGGCTTATGATCATAGAAGTCCAAAAACTCAGTTTAGCTGCCGCACTGATCGTTCTGGCCTCATCAGTGGTGCACCTTGGTGAGCTCATATGTATCACTTAATTTGTAAATTATATTTGTTTAATGAATTTCTCCTGCTTTCAAATTTAATTTATGATTCTTTCAAGATCTAGTTATTCCCATACTTCTACAATGTCTGATTGCCCCTCGACTATATAATAGTAGTATTTAGACCTTAGTACTACTGCATGTGATGGAAATCCTAATAAGTAATAATGGTTACCATATATTATATATACAAAGTGCACAAAAATGAAGTTGAAGGGATTTGGTTTGTAAATTCAGTTAGCAGGTATAGAATTTTCTGGTGAGATACCTTTCCATTCTTTACCCTCCCCACAATTACTAGTACTTGGGAACTTATGATACGCCAAGATGCCCCAGGATAGCACTGATACCAGTTTGAAAATTTTCTAATTTTTGGCTTGCTATATGCAGGATAAGGGTTCCATATCCATTTCAATGGGGAAGACCAAGTTTCAATGCTGGTGATGCTGTTGCAGTTATAGCTGCCTCTTTTGTTGCTATCATTGAGGTCTGATCTCCTAGAAGTTAATCTTGATAACTTTATCATGTGCATTTGTACCCTGAATTTTTCAAATAAATTAAGAAAACTCTAGATTAAGTTTCTAATGAAATTATTTACCTTATACTCTCAATAGTTCCTTTTAGCAATGTGAATGTTCTGTATGACTCATTCTGCACATATCTTCTTTTTCAATGACCTACATTATCATTCTAAATTTGCCTGAAGTTCTATATCCAGAGGCTGCATGTGTACATTTTGAAGAAAAAATTTCATCTCTGTTTCTGTTTGTTGGCAGTCCACAGGCACATTTATCGCAGCATCAAGATATGCGAGTGCCACTCCTACTCCACCTTCTGTGCTTACCCGTGGTATCGGCTGGCTGGTAATTACAAAATGATCCTTCTCTTCTTCTTGCGCATTGCCTAAGATAATGTATTCACCTTTCCCTAGTTGCAGTTTCCAATAAGTTTATCTGCACTTTTTTTCTTTGAATTCCAGGGAGTAGGCATTTTGCTAGATGGTTTATTTGGAACAGGAAGTGGCTCCACTGCTTCAGTGTAATTAGCATAAACTTTTCAAATTTGCAAATAATATCATTTGTTGGAGGATTATGTGTTGATGATTGTTGTCAGTTCATTACTAATACTCAATGTGATAATATGCATATTAATATATCAATATTTTCCCAGATTTAGAATAATTGTTGGTTGTAGCGAAAAATCATAGTACACTTCTAATTATATTTGCTGTAATTCAGTGAAAATGCAGGCCTTTTGGGGTTAACAAGAGTTGGAAGTCGGAGAGTTATTCAAATAGCAGCCTTATTTATGCTCTTCTTTTCTGTATTAGGTATGGCATTCCATATTTAATATAAATCTCAGATATTCTTACATTTTGTTGGTGACAAATCTGTTCCGAGTCTATTTAATAAGTATGCTGATAGGACTAGGAGCTCATATATTAATTGAGCAGCTTTTATTTGAACAATTAGTCAAAACAGGACAGGCAAAATAAAGAAGTGTATTTGCTTTCTTATTACTTGGAGATCAATCTCAGGTCATAATCTGTTCATGGACAGGAAAATTTGGCGCTGTTCTTGCTTCGATACCGTTGCCAATTATGGCTGCTTTGTACTGTGTCCTCTTTGCCTACGTTGGTATGTATCCCTTTAATATTTCTTCATAAAGACGCAAAAGTATCTGGCAGCAGTAAGAAAATTGTGAATAACTGAAAATTTTTGAGTACTTAAAATGTCAACAAAGAAATGTAAAACTACACTTTTTGAGAACAATGAAGACATTTTTTTTTTAGTTTACTAAGATTGTATTTTACATCTAATATCAGAAGCTCTTAATCCCAAATAATGTTAGTTGATTTTATATACATTATGGATTGAGCAGCTTCAGCTGGCCTTGGTCTCCTTCAATTTTGCAACCTAAACAGCTTCAGAAATAAGTTTATCCTGGGATTTTCTCTCTTCTTGGGCCTTTCCATACCTCAATATTTTAATGAGCATCTTCTAATTTCTGGTCATGGTCCAGTCCACACTCGTGCTACATGGGTGAGTTCATAATGATTGGTTCTTTGATTTTGTTGAACCCAATATGCTTCCAGTTTAGCTGTAATTAAAATTTTCCTCTATTGCAGTTCAACATTGTTATGCAAGTAATATTCTCATCCCCAGCAACAGTGGCAATCATAGTTGCTTACTTCTTGGACTGCACCCATAGTTACGGGCATAGCTCGATTCGGCGAGATAGTGGTAGGCATTGGTGGGAAAAGTTCAGGAACTTCAGCACAGATACTAGGAGTGAAGAGTTCTATTCCCTTCCTGGCAATCTTAACAGGTTCTTCCCTTCATTTTAAGTTACAAGCCTTCCCTTAGTATGCAAAGGAATTGAAAATCAGTGATCATAGTGACCATCTTATATACATATACATAGTCATATGGAGTATTAGGAAAAAGAAAATAAATAGTTGAGAACAGCGACAACGATTTGGGAACTTTTATTGCTTTAACTTATGTTTTAAACATTCATCATACTAAGAATTTGCAGTTTGCAAGTTGTAAAGCAATTTTTTTGATTAGAATGGATATGGAAGTAGCTATAGTTGTGGGTGGCATGTCTTGCTGATGTGTTACATTTTGTTAGAAAATTTTAATGGCATAATGTACCAAACTCTTTTCTGTCTACACGATTCAAATCATATTGAATCGTTCTACCAAAAAGCTGATGCTAATTTTGTTGTTTTTCTTGTATGTGGGGAATGCTTCATTAAGTTTGTTTTTTGATATGTTCCAATCGGAATCTCATCCATTTGAAAGAATATTGGATCAGAAAAATAAATTCACTGTGTCAGCCTGAAAGTGAAAAGCAACGTGGACTTAAATTTGAAACTGATTTGGGCCTTTATAAGTCTAAACATAATAAATAATGTTTGGTCCAAGCCTTAAATAGTTTACACAGTTAAATACCCATTATTTGGTTTTTGACTGTCAAGGGTTCTTCTTCCTTCTGTGTTCATTTAAGCCACTTACCTAAAGGCCATGGACCCAAACATTATTTATTTATGTTTTGCAATTGCAGACTTCTTTCTCTAGATTTCTTGAGACATTTTCTGGCATTGCAATATTGAAGAAAAACAGTAACCCCTTTTAATTCATGGCTGATGTTCGTATTCATAATTGTTTCTGTTATAAAGGAATTGAAGAAATTTAATTCCCAAAACTAAAACCGGCACATCGATTTAGTAGACTTTCTATCTTAAGACCACATTTGTCGTTTCAAAGGAAATGATATTTGGTGGTCGAATTAGTTTCGATAGACCATCAAAAGTTGTGTTGACGTTAACCTCAGTCATTGAGGCCAGGCCACTCTGCATTTCATTCGAGGGCCACACTTTTTTAATTTTCTTTCTTTTCCTTCGGATGGAGATAATGATAATTTGATTAATAAATGTTCAGGCCATTTCGCCTTTAATCTCCAGATTAAGTTAGTTACGGACGTTGAATTTGTTCACACTAGGTCTAGGAATACCTTTTTTTTTCTTTAAAGGCAAAGGAATACCAACCAATGATAATGCAAATTTGAGACATAAAGGGAATATAAGCTACTCCCTTTGCTTCATGCCAAGTGTCAAGGCCGAACGAAACCGGGACTTGACTGAGAAGTCTGTTTTTTTTATGAATCCTCGTGTATTTGTTAACTATATTGGATTCCGACTAATTATCCAGAGTTGAGCTGTTTAAACCTAGA
This sequence comes from Corchorus olitorius, assembly GCA_001974825.2. Classification (NCBI taxonomy): domain Eukaryota; kingdom Viridiplantae; phylum Streptophyta; class Magnoliopsida; order Malvales; family Malvaceae; genus Corchorus; species Corchorus olitorius. The sequence continues at coordinate 10,091 of AWUE01021126.1, read as the reverse complement.
TTGGGGAAGCTTTTTTATCGTCTATTTTCTTCATTTAAGAGTCAAAGTTGAAAGCTTGAAGTATATTGGACTCTTTCTATTCTACCCAACATGTCTCAACAATTTTTCTTTATAGTTGTATTGAGTTAAGTTAATTTTAGATTCACTCGTTTGTATGATAAAATGTATTTAGCCTAGCAAATACACATTATATGGGTTTCTATTAACCTGAAAACAGTTGAAGATTTTGGCTACATCAAGACATTTAAGCCATGAGTAGGGCCAATTACGATGAAGCAAAAATCTTCTAAATTCCCTTTTATGAGATCCCTTTTAACTCTTCCGATCCATCTTTTTTGACTATGGAGAAGAGAGACAAGCATCGCTAATACCCAAGTTTGTTGAAAACACTCTTTTCTCGACAGAATCCATTAGGGTCCCCATGGCTGCAACCCTAGGGGAAAAAAAGAAAGCAAAGAATCTATGACTATGAGCTGAAGCCCACGAATTAAGACACACTCAATAAGCATGTGAGCTTTGGTTTTAATCAAGGTCTAATCAAATTTGCTTCAAACTTGACATTCCATCTTTCTTCCCCTTTATTGCAAATGGCATTAATCCAAAAGCTTTAATGGCCCTAACCTTCTAACCCATTCCTTCAAACCACATAATTCTTATCTTTCTTTTGAGGAATTTTTCTTTAAACTTGAAATAATTACTTTTATTTAAGAGTTTGCATTTGGCACTTGACAAGTAATGACCCCAAAGGAAGAAGCAAGCTATCAATCCTTTTTGAACCCACTTTGTAAGTACACTCAATTGGGATGTAAGTTTGATTGTACATTTCTGATTTTTTGCTTCTAAAAGGCAAGCTTTTAAAACATGCCTTGAAAATATGTTGCAATAATGTTCCAAAACAACTACTATTAAATGGTATATATCAATTACTATTATATTTAATGCTATATACTTATGTCTAGCAATAAAGAAGTTTAAATCATTGGGTAAATCTAAAAGATTTAAGTGCAACTATTTATTGCTATGGACTAAGTATTTTGAGAGCTCCCAGATCCAATTATCCAAAGATGTAGTGAGAAATGAATTACATTATTGAAATGGAGAGGTCAAACATTATGTAAATTGATTGAATTCTCAAATATACAAAGGCGAAGTTATAGAAATATTGATGGAGGTAAGTTTGGATATACAATTTGGTTGTATGTTTTTAAATAAAAAAGTTTAAAAAAATAGTTAAAAAACATGTGAATTACTGTTCATTTCATCATTGTGTTTCTATGTTTTGGAAGTGTTTTAGAAAAACATGAAAACACAAAATTCTTGCTTCCACTTTTATCCAAAACACTATTTCTGTTTCCAAAATTTTTGAAAACGGAAACAGTCTGTCAAATATGTTTTCATTGTTTGTTTTCAAAAATAGAAAATTGACAATAGAAAACAGAAAATGGAAACGATGCCAAACGAATTCTACACTACTTATTTTATTTTTTTTCCTTTTTATTTTGATTGATGAGCTAAGCATTGCCAAAGCAAATGGCCTGAGCCCAGAAGTAATAAATGGGCCGGTCAAGCTTACCACAACTTTGATTAGGTAAGGTGAAGGTTTTAATGAATTGATATTACATTTGATGCCTAGCAGAGTTGTACTCTCTTCTTCCCTCCTATAGTAGTAAGAGACAATGCATTAAAGTAGCAAAAGATGGAAGAAGACCATACCAAAGATCTTTTCGTCAATATGTTTGGTAGGAAAATTGGAGAAAGAAAATAATATGGGAATGACAAATATTTATTGTGCAATTTGGGTATTTTATTATATCAAGGAAGAATTTAGCATGGGGAAATATGCACCAAGTATTAAAATGTTATGATTGATACTTTATAAATTTTCCATATATATATCGTTTTAAATTTACTATAAAAATGAGAGGCAACTTTTTGTCACTCGATAAATCAGACTATATCCACATTTGGGTTGCAACTTGATACTCTTAAGATGGAGGTTTTAAAAAAATGTATTTTAAAAGAAATATATTTGATGCTTATAATAAAATTCCAAAAACAAAAAATGATTAATCAGTTTCCTTTTCTTTCCTTTGGATTTTCTCAAATATATCAAATAATGCTGAACCTTTATGTCTAATGATCCATGCTTAGCCAGGCAAAGGACCCATCTTTAATTTTTTTTTGGTTCATAATTTTCAATTGACATTAGAAAAGGAGAAAACTTTTAAAAACCGCCCATAATAATTGAGAAAAATACCCATCCCCATTCATCTTGTTTTGTGCTTGCTTTTTGAGTTGGTACATTAATTGGACGGATTGTTGTCAATAATTATAAGTTAAGGTAAACTTATACTCTTTTATTCAATAACCTTACTCAATCTGTCAAACATTGATAATCTCAGAATATGCTAAACTTGATGTTATTAGCCATCGATATTGCTTCGTTGATTTTGGAAATGGAAATGGTTATGTCTTTTTTCTTTTTTAACTTTATGAACATTGTAGCATTCTTCTTTAATTACATTAATGTTTCATAATTCACCTTAATTTGTTTGTTATATAAAAATAATCTAAGTTTAGGCACATCATGTATGTGTTTGGGTTTGGGATATGATAGATTAGATAATGGTTTTTTCATATGATTTTTATGTTAGATTATTAACCCTCATGCATCTACTAAGCTAGTTTTAATTGTTACGTGTGTGTTGTACGTGATCGAATGCATTTAAATTAAAAAGTTATTAAAATAAAATAATTAAAATTAATTATGAGTCAAACCACCAATCACTAATATAACATAATTAAGTTGAAATAACTTTCATTTTAAATATTAAATATATATGAAAATAATTAAAAGTCAAAGCATTTAATTATTGAATCATAACCAACTACAACTACGTAACCAATTATGAAATTAGAACTTCTTTATATACAACATTTTTTTATATGTTTAATTTTGCTCCTTTGTATTTTTTGACTTGGCCAAATTTTCATTGAAGGCATTGAAATTCCATGAGAGAGTGCGACATATAGTTGTCCATGAGAGAAAACATATTGTGACATATATACTCAAACATTATGTATTGAATTTCTAATGTGCAAATTTTGAGAATCTATCTCTGGCAAATCAAATTTCTTGATACTTTTTCCCATACTTTCAAGATTATATGCATAATGCTCTGTAATGTGTCAAGCAATTTGTGTATGGACTAAGTTTCCATGCATTCTCTTATAAGGCTCAGACATTGTATCGCAATAGTCATCTATGGTTACATCTGTCGGTTCACAATTAACTAATAAAGTTATGAATAGTCTTCTCAGTTCATTAGACATTTGAAACGCTATTGCTTCTTTAATGCACTTTGATATACTTTGAATTATCTCAAAATTTATTTATTTTGTGAGTAATTAGGTTTTTAACTGCAATCAATTCTGATTCAAATATTTATATAAGTCAAGACAAATCTATGTCACGATACACAAGTGATTTTTAACAGCTTCTAAAATGATTTGATATTAACTGAGACCCGTTCTCTAACCTTTAATTATTGCCCCAATCAAATTACAAATTAGTACAAATTACAAATCAACATTCCTTGAATAGATTAAGAGGTAGAAATTAAACTCTTGATCTAATTTTTAGCAATGTTTAATATCAAGTCAAAACATTGAAAGTTAAAAAAAAAAAAAAACATGTGCAAATGAGTAACAAGATTCAAATTATTACATCAAATCACATTTCTGATTTTCTTCTGGTAAAAAAAAAAAAAACCAGCTTGAAGAAATTGAGTTTCTTTTTTAATTTTAATAAGTAGAATGAAAAATGAGAAACTTTTTGGAAGAGAGATAAAAAATACAGCTGCACTCTGCTAATCTCTCTCTCCATCTATCTCTATATTTTCTGTCTTGTCTTTACACTTTGACATCTGCTTAGCTCTGAACACACGAGCCCTCCCTCCAATAAACTTTAGAGAGAGAAGCAATACAAAAAAACACACAGTTCATACTTCATACATACAAAAAAAAAAAAAATTTCTATTTCCAATTTTCCATTTCTATTCCTATTTACTGCTAAAACTTTTTTAGATAAATTTTATTAAAAAAAAAAAGAGAGAAGAAAGAGAGTGAGCTTGAAAGATGTAAGCAAAACTCCCCATAAAAGCCAAAACCCAAATGAACAAACCAAATACTACCACCACCATCGACTCACTTCTCCACTTCATCGCCGCCGTTATCAATGCCGCCTCCGCCGCCGTCTCCACCACTACAATCGTTCCATTAAACGGCGCCACTGCAGATTCTTCGTCATCATTATTATCCAAATGTCCCACTCTCAGCATTCAACTCCTTTGAACAATTCCTCTGCTGGCTCTGGCTCCGCTGCTAGTAGCAGCAGCAACAGCTTGTCTTGCGGCGAGGACGTCGATGAAGTCGTAACTTGGGAATCTGACACGTCTGCTGTCCGCCATCAATTTCCGACGACTCGTCACAATTATCTACCGTCCGATGAGAATACCATTTCAAAACTCATTGACTCTGAACCCCATCATATGCCTTCCCCCGATTATCTCCGCCGTTTCCAGGACCGTTCCATCGACGTCACCGCCCGTCAAGACTCCATCAATTGGATCCTAAAGGTACTTTATTCGTTTTCATATCTAAGACATCATCATCAAATATTTAACTTTTATCGATTTTAAACGGTGATGATGCAAAATGCAGGTGCATGCATTCTATCGTTTCAGCCCAGTAACGGCGTTTCTCTCCGTCAACTACTTTGACCGTTTCCTATCTTCTCATTCACTTCCGGTAAACACTCCTCTTTCACTCTGTATTTTATAAATGATTAAAGTCTCCAACTTTGATTCCGAAATTCTCAACTTTTTGCCAATTTGGTGCATAGCAAGCAAATGGGTGGCCGTTTCAGCTTCTATCGGTGGCTTGTTTATCTTTGGCAGCGAAAATGGAGGAACCCCAAGTTCCATTGTTGCTTGACCTTCAAGTATTCGAGCCCAGATTCGTATTCGAACCTAAAACCATCCAAAGAATGGAGCTTCGTATTATGGCCACTCTCAATTGGAGATTACGTTCCGTAACTCCGTTCGATTATCTCCATTACTTTATTTGCAAGTTTCCTTCCTGTTCTACCCGATTACCCGATTCGTTTTCCTCTGTTTCCTCTGTTTCTTCCGATCTCATTCTCTGCACCACACGTGGTATAATCTATTAACTACATTACAAAAGCTTTCAACTTAGTATATTCTTTCATTAATGTTGTTGAGTCTTATTAATTTTGTTGGTTTTTTTTATTGGATTGTTTGCAGTTATTGATTTCTTGCGATTTGCGCCGTCGACGATGGCGGCAGCGGCGGTGCTATGTGCTGCCGGAGAGAGTATTGAATTCCCGGCTGATGATGCTTTATTTCATGAGAGAGTGAACAAAGTATGTTTTGAGTGGATTTAAGTATGATTATATGTTCCTTTATGGGCTGTTTAGCAAATATAATTAGTTAATTACTTACTTTTTTAATTTACGAGAATTTCGAAAATTAGAGAAGCATAGAAAGCTGTGAAAAAAGATTAATTTATATAATCTCGTGGTGATTTTATTTTTTTTCTTTTTCTTTATCTTTTTTTCGTTTCTTCCTTTTTCGTTGGGGATAGGAAATGGTGAGAAGCTGTCACCAACTAATGGAGGAATACCTCATCGACACGTGTCCATCTGCCCGGCTTAAGGAACCAATAGTTGAGCAGCCAACCACGCCTGCAAGCCCAGTCGGGGTGCTTGACGCGGCTGCCTGCGGCAGCTGTGACACGCGCTCCGATAATCCCGGCTCCAGCAGCCAAGAAGAGCCGCCAGCCAAGCGGCTTCGATCCTCTGTTCCGGATGTACAGCAACCGTAGATAAGACCCCCGCCTCCAACTCGGTTTCTTTAGAAATTGGGGACCTTTTTTTGGTAAATTTTTATGTCATTAATTATGAGATGAATGGCCAGGATTGGATGATAGTAGTAGTAGTAGTAGTAGTATAAAGGGAAGAGGGAATTTTGTTATTTAATCATTGTCATCATAATTATTATTTTTTGAAGGCTATATATAAAAATATGGAGTAATTTATTATTTTCTCTATGGGCTTTTTGGTCAAACTGCTTAACAGGTCCTCATGATCATTCAATTATTCTTAACGCAAAATTCAATCATGACTGCATGAAGATTTATGAGTCTTAAAGCTGGTTGGACCAACCATTTCATATAGACTAAAATGCCCTCCAGTTTTTCTTTCTTACACCGAAAAGGCGAAAAAATTGAAAACGTATTGCTTGAGTATAAATGTAGGGGCGTGGGCCAATGGGGTTATTCCACGTGTCCGACAAAAATTACGGACAATGGGTCATTGAATGTGGCGACTGGGCGAGTGTGTTTCAAAACCGGTTGGACGAGGATGTTAATGTACATTAACAATAGGACATAATGATGGGGTCATTATAGTAAAATCGGGAATCTGCCACGTAAGAGTATGATCTCAGGAATGACGCGGGCGTATGAGGGTATGCCACGTCGGATTTGGAGCCAACTGCCAAAGAAAAAAGAGGATGTATAGATTTTGGAGGGAAAAGGCACGAGGGAGGGGGTCGCAAAATCAATCAGAGCCGTCCAAGTGTTTAAAAAGAGGATCACAAGTGTACGAATGGCAGGCAAAGATTTGATTTGATTAAAAGGTAAGGTGATGGGGAAGAGGCGGGGGAGTGTCCACCACGCGTCACATCACCTTTTGAACAACAATATAAATATTACTATACTCCATAACCTCAAAAAAAAAAAAAAAAAAAAATTTCTTACCAAAATGATCAAATCTAACATTTTCCTTACAACCTTACCTTTCATCTAAATAAATATAAAGGCTTCTTATCTATAACCGTATCATCACCGTTTGAACGTTTCATTATCTTTTTGGGATCAAACGGAGCTTAAGTGTAAACTCCGTTTCAATCGATGCTCTAATAATCTCATCTGTACAGTACATAATCTAATATGTACAGTGTAATCTCATTTGTACAGTTATCAAACAGTGTCAATCACACCGCTACCGCATCGTTATACTAAACGAAACCAAAATAGCACGAGATAGAATTTTTTACTACTACTCCGTAGAAAAATTCCTCCCTTTTGCTTTGTGTTGCTTTTACTAGTGTTTTGTTTGTGTTTGTCAAACTTACATGATTTTGCATGGATTGAATTTGAAGGCATAGCCACCCATGTGAATCGATGGTATAGGCTAATATATCAAAGGAAAAAAAAAATAAAAGTCAAAATCGTGTCTCTTCATTCATCATGCATTCATGTGTAATTTGCTTGCTTTTCATATTTGGTAATTTCAAAGTTCAAATTGTTGTTTTAAAATGCTAGTATTGAATACTTTGCTAGTACTATAATTTTAGCAACAAACATGTTTGCTTGAATAGTTTTAAAACAATTCCGATAAGCTTAACAGATAAAATAGCTCTCGAATTATTTTTAAAGGGACAGAATAGTTCATTGAATTTCGATTCAAACAATTAAACCATCTGATTCTTAATTTTGAGGCAATTTAATCCTTATTAATTACTTATTAGTCGACGGACCTTACTTTATAACAACATTAAAATACAACTTCCTGCAGTGCTGTGTTTGGGGCACACAAGTTAATCTAGCAAGACCCAACCAGCTCCCAAGTATTTGTTCATGTACACCCCCTGCCCCAAAAGTATAAATAATTGTCTTGATGGCACCCCCAATGGGTGAAATAAGGGGGCCACAATTTTGTGGCTGGGATTTCCTATAAATATATAAAAAAAGAATTGGTCAAGAATGGGTCCGAAATCCAGGCTGTATACTAAAAGGTAAGAGAATGGGACCCTTTCCCCCCTTCCCCCCTCTTCCTCTTCACCAAATTTCTGCACTGCAAGAACAGCATATAAATGAAGCTATTAGCAGAAGTATTATTATATTTGTTGTACCTAAAAACTTTTACATAAGGTCTAAAATGGGGAATAGGAATAATGAAAGATGAAACATCTCCCATGGCAATCCATGTACATGTGAATCCTGGGCTGAGGCCAGTAAATGGGCCCATCAAAGGCCCACCAAAATTGCAGTAAAATTGGGCCCCACACTAGTAAAAGCCTTACACAGGCTTTTTTAGAGGGGGAAGAAAAATGGGTCTGACCCTTCTCTTGTAGGACAAAAGTCTGAGTGGGAACCTCTTTGAGAAAGAGCCAATGCATGAGACAAAGCAGCATTAACCACCCACAACCCTTCTCCATGCCCAAGCCAACACCCATTTCCCCATAATCCCCATTGCCCATTGCCAATATATCCTTCATTTGTCCTTTGTTCATCCTTATAAATTAGGGTTTTCAGTTTTGGGATATTTTCCATGCCTGTAATCTTGATTTCTGGGTTTTTTTTTTTTTTTTAAATTGTTCCAATTGGCTACCTACTTCTATTTTTGTAGCATTGAAAATAAGTTTGTTTGTGTTTCAGTATTATTGTCCATTGCTTTGTTCATTTTAGAAAGGTTTTTGAAACGCAACAAATGATATCTGTCCTTTTGTTTTATTTTTAATATTTTATTAGTACTATATTGTTTGCTTTTCGAATTCTTGTTGGTCGAGTTGTTTGCTTTATTGCTAATGCTTGTCATGTCTAGGCCTCTAGGGTTGCCAATTCCATTTTTTGTTTACCTTTCCATGGCTAAAGGTTGAAGAGAAGCATTTAAGTATATACAAGTCAACACAAACTCAAAGCTGAAAAAAATTAATCTGTACTTAATTAATTCAGCATGTTCCTGAAGATTAATACTACTAAGTTGTGGTCCAAAAATCCATTTCAACTTGCACTAAATATATGTATTATATGCTTTTGCGTAAGGTTAGAAGGGGGGACGAGATTTGAGAAACAAAACAAATTAGAAAATGTAAGCAATAATTACATTATTATCACACTCAAAACACAAAATCTTGTTTGTTTAATGGTAAAAGATCTTTAGCTCTTAGTTGCATTTGACATTCCGCAAAAAATCAGAATACCTTTTCCAATTTGCATGCATGATCAAGACAGAAACAATCTAAAGGATAGATTTCTTTGGTTCTTGGGGATCAGAAAGAGTAGGGTTTTTTTTTTTTTTTTTTAATATATGTCTTTAAATAATAAATTTGCCTTTTTATCTGGCAACAACATTCACTTACAAAACTATATATAATTGAAACATGAACGAAAGAAGTAATGGGGTTTTTGAGGTTCAAAGCTTGTCTTCACTGAATTAACTTAAAGTTCATATATTTATTTATAATACAAAAAGCATTTGTATGGTATTGGAGAGGTACACGATAGCAAATAAGATATTATTCTAAGACTAATATAATGAAATAAAATTGCCTAGAGTCAATGTGATAAAGACATATACTAAGTATATTGCATTAAACAGACAAAAGCAGCAAATTGGAAAAAAAAATGAAGAAAAGTATAGAATTTGCATAGAATTAGAACGGCATGTATATATATATTAATAATGCAAATAGAAAAGAATGCAATTGTCTTAAATATTGATATTAAATTCGGGTGAGTGGAGACCCCATTTAGCAGCCTCCTAACTCCTAAGTCCAACGTATACTATTTACAGTTTTAATAATGTGGGTTATGTGTCGCAAATCAAACAAAAATCATATTCCAAAAAGTCCCAATAGACAAGGGAAAACGAATAGTACAATTAAAACGACCCATTTCTTATCATAACAGCTGGGGGAATGGCCGAATGGGAGATCAATGATCATCCCAAGTAGCCAGGGAAATACTTACTCTCATCTTATTCCAGCTTGTCGAGTTCGAAATCTATTATATTGACGGAATAAGAGATAATAACCATATATAATATGGAAATTACTAACTTATCAGTAATTCAAACTTCAATATGTGAAATTATATCGCTTTAAGTATCGAAAGTTTCGAAAGAAAACGGGTTTATACATATACAGTAGTCTCATAGAAGGTTGAATTTTGATATTATATTAGAACATCCAATATATCTAAAACAAATCGGCAATAAGTAAGTA
>AWUE01021125.1:0-36611 GCA_001974825.2 Corchorus olitorius | reverse complement strand
TTTTGAAGAAAGTTTAGGGAATTAATCAAACTAAAGGTTTCAATAGTTCATATATACTTAACATAGATGGAATTTTTTTGAAGAAAGTTTAGGGAATTAATCAAATTAAATAGTAGTATATATGTCAATTATTTTAATTACAAATGAAGGATCCGGTTTTCTTCCATTACTTTGCAATTGAAAAGATGAATGGGGTTTGAAAAATATATTGAAAAGTAATGGGTGAAGGGAATCCTATATAGGAAAAAAAACATCAATAATGCATAAGCTAGCAACCATTATAAGAGGAAAGAAATGTGTATACTAATTTGGGTTTGATGTAACACAAAACTGTAGCTTAAGACTTGGAATCAGGGCTTCGTCAATATTTGAATGTTCATGATAATAATTGAATATGATCGGTTTTTCCGAATTGGTGCAAAACCAAAAGTTGAGTTATGAAGTAAAAAAAAAAAAAAAACTATGTAGGGCAAGTGAGTTATTGGAGAAATTATTTAGATAGATAAATGATGAAGCACATCATGAAGTTTCTGCTTCAAATGTTATCATCAATCCCCCCAATTTCTGTGGGGTAAATCCATTATAATTTATATGCTGCCAAAATTATATCATGGATATAACAGAATGTCTTGTACGATATCTCCTTTCTCTTAGAATTTGGAGGGAAAAGAAAAAAAACTCGGTTTATAAATAAGGGTAATTATTTGATATATCGGTGATATAAATTTTGGACTTCATTAACGGGTTGTGGAGTCCAAAATTTACCCCGCCGGTGTATCAAATAATTACCCATAAATAAATTGTAAAAGTAAGTAAGATATTGTTTGTTTCAAGGGAAAAAGAAAAAGAAAAATGCTTCAACCAAAGCAAAATTGGGCTGAAAGAAACTACTACTATTAGTGTAGTCTACTTACGCAGGCTTGAAAATGGGTCCAGTCTATAGTCCCTAAATGCTGATATTGGGCTTTAAGGCCCAGCATATATCTTTAGAGCCTAAAGCCGTACCTACTACACATTGGTTGGACACGAGGTCGCTAGGCTCAGCCAGTTTTCATAATCCAAAGATAGAAAAGATAACCATATATAGGCGATAATCATCTATGAAAGTGGCAGTTTACAAGCTGAGTTGTGGGCTTAAGGGATGGTTTGAAGATGGTTTGATTTGAAGTTGGCAGTTGACAAGAATATCACAAAGTTAGAGGTTTCTATTGATGCCAAAATTATGATTGATCTTATTTATAATGCTAATGTTGATTTGCACCCTTTGGGAAATTTAATCAATGATTGTAGGAGCCTGATGAAGCAGATCAAGCTTGTTCATTGCAATCGTGAAGGCAACAGACTGGCGGATGCCCTTGCGAACCTTGGAAGAGTTTCTGATGACAATTTCTTTGTCTTTAATTCCATTCCAAACTCTATTTTTGACGTTTTTATGGATGATGTCGTGGGTTAGCCTTCTCCAGAGATGTAAACTCTTAACTATCTCTAATTAAAGTTCCATTTCTACCAAAAAAAAATCATCTATGAAATTCACGGTGGTTTTGCGTGAATATTTTAATTTTTGGTTATGACTCAAAATGTGAAATTATTATATTAATTCTTGTTATGTACTTATGTTAATATGAAATTACTAAACTAATTATGTTTATGGTGAAAAAGCGCGTGGAGGGAAGCAAAAAGGGGAGTAGTCTTGGTGGTGTGAGCAAAGTAGGGAAAAGGAGGGGCGGAATGCCGGCGGTGAAGGTGGCAGCGAAAAGATGCAACGCATGGTCGGTCTTGGCGTGGCCCTCTCGTACGCCTTCCGTACGGTGTACTTTTGTTACCCGCCAAGGTTTCTAATTTCTATTCCGCGAGTTTTGACCTTGCCTGGCCCCCCTACCTCGGCCCTTCCCTTTGCCCATTGGGCTTTGGGTTATGGCCTCTACTTACGCCCCGCCACCTACGTCTTCCCCACGCGTCTTACCCTTCTCAATTCCTAATTTTCTACTCTCTACCTTTTTATTACTACTTCATTTTTGTGGAAGAACTAGTAGTTAATTAACGTGGTGAATGGTTTGCTCCAAGCCTTTAATAATGAGATCGAATGATCACTTAAAAGGAAACCTTTGGCTTCCATTATCCATGTTTTCTATTGTATCCCTTGGTATTTTATGGTCTAATACTAATCCCCCTCAAATCAGGAACGTGAAATATCAAAACCTTACTGATAAAATATATTTTTGAGAGATGAAATTTTTGTTTTCACAAAAAACCACTTACTATTTCAATCAATCACTTATCAAATTTTCACTCAATTATTGATTAGAATTTCCACCACCCTTAACATGCAGCTTCGGAATGAAATACAACGAAAGAGAAAGAAAAAATCAAGAGCACCTAAATTTTTTTCCTTTTATATAATGTACAAAGTGCAAACTCATTACCAACCTTTACCATTTGGGGGTGGGGGAATGGTTCCATTTTCTATTATTCGTGTATATCGTGGTCAAAAACAGTGGCCACTAAGTTCCATACAAAATTGTTACTTCGTGGAACTTGAAATGAAATTTTGTGCCCTAAAATTTTATATCCATAATTTCTGTCTCTCTCAATATATTAATTTACAGTAATTAGTAAAATGGTGAGTATGAAGATGTAGAAAGTGGATGTAAATATAGCATTTCCTTAAATTGATGAACTCAAATTAACGTTTTACTAACGAATTATAATAGTGAAAATGAAAAAAGATGGGCCCAGGAGCTAGTGGAAGACCCATATGACCAGTTGTCCAAATTATGGCCCATAAATGAGCTGGATATATTTATAGATATTTAGATTTTAGTGGACATATCTATCCTTTATAAATGCTTCATTCATGCAATCAGTGGAGAGAGAGAGAAGTGGGAAGAAAACTTAGCCAAAATTTTCTCATCCTCGAGGCCTCACCGCTCGCTCACCACACCTATTGATGGCAACTCTCCTGCGCTCTGCTCTTGACTGCACAATTCAACTGATGTTAAATTCTAATTTCTTTGAAAATATGGCATTCCATTTGGTTTATAATATTGCTTACAGCTATTCATATTTACTTTTTCTTCCTCTTTCGGCTAATTTTCATTTTTCAATCAATCAAAAATCAAATGGAATGTATAAAAACATAGAGTGATCAAAGGGGTGAAAAGTTTTGGTGACCCCATGTTGGTCTTTTTGGCCAATAGTACCAAATTTCATGTGGATTTTTCTTTCCCCCAAGCCTTTTAGCTAGCTAGGTTTAGGGTCTTCACCAGTCTTTTTGCTCTTATTTAGAAAAATCTTATTGTCATATGGCTAGCTAGGCTATTGCCCTTCTTCCAGCATATAGGCAAGTACATAATACACAATTATTCTAAACTCTCCTGGAAAGTCTCATTTTAAAAAAAAAATGGGAAAAAAGAAAACCCTACTTCCCTGTCTTGGGAAAAAAATGAAGGATTATTGGAACCATAATTGATCAAAGCTTTTATTTTTGTATAATTAATTATGGTAATGCCATTATTGATGATCACTATCGTTTTCGATTGAGAACCATATATTATTATCACGTGGGCAAGCATAAAAGTAATTAAAAGTCCTATATATATATATACGACCATTCAAATGTTTTATAAATCTTGTTTGGTCATCAAAGACCATTTCTAGCACCATTAATCAAAGTAACAAGGAACAAATAGAGAAAAACTAAACATTGGAACTAGTACCAAAGGATCCCAAGTGACAATAGTTTAAATTTATGAATAGGATTAAAAGAGCAATTTAGATGGAAATTCGTGTACACGTGCATACATGTGTGCGTATGAATTTATACCGAAGCTCGCTCTTGATCTTAGTCAAAAAGTCGAGAAAAGGTATATATAGAAGCTTGCGCGAGTATATGTATATACACAAAGTCACAAACACACACATGCATGCCCACATGTGTGCGTGAATTCTTAGATATAGAGAAGCCAAGGGGAATAAGCTAGGGTTACATATATGTAGTCTTTGGGAAAGTGAGAGATAATAATGATAAGGTTAAGTGTGTGACATGTGGAATTAGATGCATAAAAACCTAAGAGTCAACTGCTGAGGCTTAATATATAAGTGCCACTTCTTGCCCCGAGAGCAATTTATAGTCTCTCAATTTGCTTCCACTTGTGCACCCATATGCCTAGAATTTCTTGTTCTTGTTAACACAAGTCTCTCAAACAAATAAAGGCAGCTTTTTGTGCTATAGCATGCACATTCCACTCACGGAATATTGTACTGTAAATATATATATATATATACACACACACTATAGTATTAGAAACTTGATCTATGTATTAATTATATGGGGAATGGATCAAAAGAACTTTAAAAAAAATATTGTCTTTTAATTTATTATATAATGTGAATTTTTTGTGGTTGAGTTGTATTTACCTAACTAAAATTGACTGAACACTACACATGCAAGTAAAGAATTAAAAAGGGTGGAAAAGAAAGAAGGAAAAGGAATGATAATGATGTACAGTTAGTACTTTTTGTCTCCAGGAGTTTGCATAATTTCTTCAAAGAAACAATTTTGTACACCAAAGCTAAAATTAACTGCACCAAGTACATGCATACACCTTTATGAGGACCACATTTTTTTGGTTAAGAAAACAATTCCATTCCCATTTCCCACCAGCTAAAACCCAAATCCTTATCAATCTGCGTCATATATATAATCTTACCAAGAAAGTGAAAACTGAAAAAGGGCTTTGCGATGTTTACATACATACCTACCTCTCTATTGGTACAAAATATCATCACTCTATACGGATATCATTTCGGATTTTCAGGTCGGAAAAATGTTTGATGTATATCGTGTTAACTTATTTTTTGGTTATTTCAAGATTGCAAGTTACTTTGATTCAAGTCAATTTATAGCAAAATTAAAGTCATTCTACGCCAAAACATTGTTCTTAATACATATAAGAAGTAAGGAAAGTAACATATAACTCAAGGTTTCGAAATCAAAGATGTCTCCAAGATGAATTCAACCTTTAATCATAAATATCAATGAAAGGAAGGATTTCAGGATTTGAGTAACTTTGATTCGTGTCAATTTATAACAAAAGTCATTATTATACCAAGACCCATCTTTTTTTGATATATGGGTAGTAAAGAAAGTAACATATCTAAGCTGAATGGAGGGTTTCGAAATCTAGACGTCTCTGAGATGAATTCCAGATGATCTATCTAACCATATCCTTCAAAGGAGGAATTTCGGGGTAAACTTTTTTTTTTTTTTTACTACTCATGAACACGATATTGAAATTGACTACACAAAGAAGATAGCGATCTCCTTTCCCATAATCCCACTTTGCCCCTCCTAGGATTCGAACCGGAACCTCCCACAAAAAGTCCCAAACTCTTAACAATTAGGGACTCGGGATAAAGTATTATTTTACTATATATATATATTATTATCATCATATATCATCATATATATAAAATTAATAATGGAATTGAAATAGGGATAGATTGAGTTGGATATTGCCACCTCTAGATATAGAAAGAAGAAAGGGATTGAGAGTGCAATACTGCGGCAAGGGGATTGGTGTCCATATTACTTAGGAAGGGGAAAATGGAAGTGTGCCCGGTTTTGTTAAGAGGGTACACAGTGCCTCGCTGTCTTAGCATGTGAATGGGTTGTGGCTTTCACTTCTCTCTTTCTCTCTCTCTCTTTCTTACTTAGATGCAACCCCCCAACTGGCACTTTTTGATTCATTCACATTTAGACCCCGAATGGGGCTTTTGCCTTTGGGATTCATAATGAAGACAAAAACTCCTCTAGGATTATTATTTCACCCTCTATGTATATATATATATATATATATTCTCTTTCGTCTTTTCCACCCCTTTTTCTTCTATCCTTATAACTTTGATCAAACATTCAATATTGGGACACATATCACCTTCACCATCTAATCTATAATTTAGTTACTATTACCGACCCCTCCTTTTATTTTTTGTTTTTTTGGCTTTTTTAGGGCAGTGGGTCGAAACTTACTTCCCTTCTTTACTTGATAAAAAGGAGCCCAAAGATAGAGTGGAAAATACACACATTTAGAAGAGAAAAGAAAACTTAGGGGAAAGGAAAAAATGAATGTGTTTGGTTCATCAGAATGTAGTAGTGGGTGTGAGTCTGGTTGGACTCTTTACTTAGAACAGTCTTTTCTATCTGCAAATCCTTCAAATAAAGATAGAAAGAGTGGGTTTTGTAGTGATGAACATCATAGAGGTAAAGAGGTTGATGTTGTTGTTGAAGAAGAAGAAGAAGAAGATCTTTCCATGGTTTCTGATGCATCTTCCGGGCCTCCAGTACATTTCTATGAAGATAGTAGTAATAATAATAATCATGATAATATTGGTTATCTCAATGATATTGATAACCGATATCAATATACTAGTGCTGCATCAAAAGGAGCTGCATTGATGAATAAAAATGGTGGTAAAATCAGACACAGAAACAAGGAACATCGACGTCGATGCAGGGAAGAAGATGAACAACTTCCTTCTTTTCTTGATGATACTGCCAGCTCTCCTCTCATCAAGGTAATTCATATAAGTTTGATTAATTACTTACAATTCATTCTTTAATATTAGTGTATTAATTAAGGTTAAATTCTTGACTACTTTTCAGAACAATTTTGGTCTTGCCAATAATCAAGCTTCAATGGAGAGTGTCTATGATTATCCTCAGGGGTTCTCTGCAACACAGTACTTTCAGGTACTTGCTTATGCCTATGCCTAATCTTAACTTCAAGTTAATTCCATGTTTTTTTCCTTTAACATTAATTTGTATGTATGTTGTTCCGATTGTGAATTGAAACATGTTTTATGTTTGAATTATTGCAGGGAGGATCTGCATTTCAAGGCCACTTTGGTTTTTTGCAGTCTGCTCCTTCTGGAAACCAGATACAAAATAACCAGTTAAGTAACTTCCAATTGAGCATTCATTTTCCTCATTTATTTCTTCATTTTTCTTTGAAAAATCATTAAGTTCTCATTGGAAGTTTCAAATTTGGCAGGTGGTTTTAAGGAGCAAAATGAAAGGAGTAGAGAAGAGATAAGGTGGGTTCTAAATATCTAGCCCTGCTTCAATTGCTGCTAGCCATTGGAGAAGTACTAAAAATGAAATGGAAAGAAGGGTTTTTTTCATTTCTTTTCCAAAGTTAAGAAAAACAAAAAGCAGAATCAGATCTCAAAGGAGATCTTGTTTTCCTTTTATTTTTCATTTCTTTTCCAAAGTTTCCTTGTACCAGCCAAAATGCAATGGGAAACAACCTGATCAGAAGCATAAGTTTAGAAATAAATTTTCTCTTTATTTTAATTTTCCTGTCAAGGAACAGTGGGTACAAATTACAAAACCAACTGAGCCCCCTCTGTATGTAATTTATGTTCATCATCAGTCTTTGGTTTTTCTCAATGGAGCCCCATGCTTCTTCTCCCTTCCTCTCCATACTTGCAAATTGCATCACTTAATTCAATTCATTAAAAGTGTAATATGAAAATATAAGCTTTATTGCTTCCTAATGTTTTGACATTCCTCCACAGTCTTGTCCCCATCATCCCTAGTTAAGTTCTCTCATGAAGTCATTTTTTTTTTGGTTAATAAATTGTATGCAACTAAAAATTCCTACTAATCTTTAGAAAATGGGGAAAATTGAAGCCAAGATATATAAAAAAGGATAAGAGATGAAGAAAACAAAGGGCTTGTCGGCTGTTGCATGCATGTGCAAGGGAGGATCATTTATAGATTTGGTATAGTATTGGTTTCTTGTTTGGTAAAATTTGAACCTAAAACAGAGACTATATTTATTAACTTAAGTACCAAGGTACATAGCTTTTATTTAATTTATATTTTTTGTTCCCTGCAAGTGAATGACAGATTTAATGGTTTTTTTTTTTGTTTTTTTGTTTAATCTGTTAACACTATTCTTTTCAACAAAACAGGACAAAATTGTAGTGTCATCCACCTAACTTTGGTAGCTACTCAGATAGAACATGAATGAAATCAAATAAAAAGATGAGATTCTGAGATTTTGATTAGGTGGGGATTTCCACAAAAACTTTTAGCTCTTTCCAAATTCCTCCATGTGTAAGTAAGAAGTTGAACCAAATCATGGAAAAGAAAGCTTAATCATCAATAAAGACAAGAACCCCATGTCTCTAAGTTTGGAGACAGGGCTCCATTTCCACCCTGGAATTAGTAATTCCATTTCTCAGCCCTAAATATGCAGAGATGAGACAAAGTGATGGAAAGTGTAATGGGGTAACTTAATGGGCATTGATATCAAAATTCATCAAAAGGAAAAGAAATTGCCAAAGCTTAAATGTTTGGAATATTTTCATTTCATATATGCATATACAAGGCCATAACCCTTTTCTCAAGCCCCGGGAAGATCCTGCCTGTGATCTTCCTGACCCAAAGGAACATGCCCCATTATCTTATTTGGAAGCCTCTAAGTTTCAAAATTACTTTTTTTTTCTTCTTATACTAATAATAATAATTTATTAATGCCGCTTTGCTCCCTCCAACCTTGTCTGCTTTGCAGCTGTCATTGAAGTTGATGTCATGCACAATTATATGTCTCTTCCATATGATTTCTTTATAAAAATTTGGGTTTCTGTTGAAAATGTTGAAAAGGATAAAGGAAAAAAAGATAGGCACTTGGGGAATTTAGGATGTCAAAAGTTCTGATCTAAAACTTCTATACCCACATGTGCAATTTTCATATATTTTAATCCTCTCATCAGTACTATGGGAGTACTTCTCAATGTAGTCAAAAAATTACAAACATAAAATGAATATAATAAACAAGAATTGCAGAAGGCTAAAAAGACAAACCAACCTAACAAAAAACTTTTATAATAATAAAAAAGAGAGTGTTTGCCTCGTTGCATTCCATTTCCAATTCCAATTTTTCCATTTGGATAAGGATCTAAGAAAGTATGGGGAAAACATCTATTGTTGTTCCAACCACCTCCAAAACAAAACCTTCAATCCTTGCATGTATAAATATATATGCAATGGGGAATGCAGCTTTCATTTCTTCATAATTATGTCAAAAAAAAAATGTTGTGTTTCTGTGTCTCCATTGCTGCTTTAACAAGGCTTGTTTCTGTTTTCCATGACAACCCTCTGCTTGTCTCTTATCCGCCAATGCCATGCAACTGCTGCATGTGTTGTAAATCAGTGAGCAATGCATCATCACTCTTTCTCCCATATATATCTCTACAATAATGCACTATTCTATATATATTTGCTTTACAGTTTGCAAATCTTATTCAGGGGCATTAAAATCTTGGTTTTGGCTGCACATGATTTCCTGCAATGAAATATTAAAAAAAAATTGTGAATATAATGAACAATGTTCCGTACATGAAAAGAAATTGTAATTTTGGATACGATAGAGTATGTGTTTGACTTGGCTACATTTAATTCTTGCTGTACTGTCTTAAAACTTGACATCAAGAAACTTAATTTATATTGGCTATATATTGAAGATGCTAGAAATTTTGAAGCATCGAACAACACAATAAATCTCTGCAAATTAAAAGAAGTCAATCTGATAGCCAAAAGCACCCACACAATTAGGTGAAGGGGTCGTCGATGGAGTCAAAGAGAAGCAAAAGAACATTATATATATTAATATTAAGGTTGTAATAATGTTATTTTTTAAAGCATAAATCCCATAATCATAGGAACTATAGAGGACAGGGTATGTGTGGAAACACTGGGAACACATACCATCACCACATGCCACCCACTTTTTTTAACTATTTTAATTTCAAGTAGAAATGCCGAAACATTACTTAGAAAATTTAGCAAATTTACTAAAGTTATCATATGTATATATTATACAGTGCAATACTCATCATATGCTGTAAAATCTAATTACATTTTGTCACTTCTCCTTAGCATTAACTGGGTTGCAATTATATTCCCGAAATTTAGTGTGCCATATATGCATGAGAAAAAGATGCAGGGGGAAGCACAAACTTAGGGCTTGGCAGTAATTGCAATTGATAGAAGGAACTATTTTGTGAGGTGGATGGTGACAAGGAAAAGGGTGAATGATGTCAAGAACAGTAAAACACGTTTATATTGTTGTGGTACTTTTTGGTATAGGACACAACTGAATCAGTATAAATATGTACGTATATGGAGATTGCAGTGTGATGCTGAAGTGATGACAAAGAGATATGGGTTGATTGTCGTCTTGTTTGATTCTTATGGAAACAATTTAAATTGATCCTCAATTTGTTCATACTTCATAGCCCCCCCACACCCAAAAAAAATTATCTTTTTTGTCAAGGGTCTCTGGACGCCTTTTATTTGGAAAATTAAATTGCTTTTTTTTCTCTCATTCATTATGAAGCCTACAACCCCAAATAATGAAAAGCCCATTGGGCTTCCTATTTTCACCTAATAATTATACAGCTGGAATTTGGAAACTCTATGCCCACTTTAATAGTTTGTTAGTGAGCTAAACTCTATTCCCGTTTAATAGTTTATTAGTGCCTTAGTGGGCTAACCTCTATTCCCGTTTTTGTAATTTGTCAGTTGGGCTATAAAGGGCCCATGTTTCTTTATTTAGTGTTTAAAGTTTCTAACCCACTTGCCAAAAAAAAAAAACTTTCTAACCCAAATACAGTATTAATACTCTCTCCGTCCCAGATTATCTGTCCATTTTTGGTAAAAGTTTCCTAACTTTGACCTTTAATTATAAAAAAATAATATAAAAATAAATTTTAAAAAAAATTATATTTTGATTAAATTAAGTCTTAAACTTTTCAAAACATATCTTTTGAAAATTTTATTGTATATATATTTTTTGTAATTAAAAGTCAAATGTATAATTGGTTTGACCCAAAAGGGACAGATAATATGGGACGGAGGGAGTATTAAGAAGATAGAAAGCAATGTAGAAAAACACATCTTAATTAGTTTATTAAAGTGGTGCCAAAAAAAAGTTTATTAAAGTAGAAACATAGGTTTTTATTCAAAAGATAACAAAATAATACACTGATTTTCAATGGTTACAATGAAAGAGTCTTGTTTGTATTGATACATTCATTAAGAAAATGAGTTAGATAATTGAGTGCAGAAATCCCCATTTAACAATTTTCTCCATGACCACAGAATCCGAAAAAGCAGACACAATCACCACAACAATCCTTAGGGAGGCATGTTTGATTTTGTTAAAGCCATATGTTTTCAAAACTGCCTTCATTAAAAATGTCGACTTTATCTTCATCATCGTTTGCAGATGATGATGCAATCAATATTGCCAAAAGAATTGCCATGACAAAAACAAGCTTCTTCAACTTGAAGTACTCCATTTCTCTTTAGAAAATTATTGCTTGTGTTGTGTTGAATTTGATGGAAACTTTGGTTGGAAAGAGCCCCCTTTATATAGAGACAGGCCAGAAGGTTTTTCCATTTTGTTTTAACTGAATCTTATCATGCTTGTCTATTTATGTACATATAGATAGTTAATTACCAACAGGGGGTTGGATCAAGTGGTAAGCGGCTTATTCCAGTTTAAGCAGGATTAGTCAGGGCTAAGCCCTGGATATCAGATGGGATACCAAAAAAATATAGATAGTTAATTTTTATTGTTAAAACCAAATTTTGTTTCTTAACCATTTTTTTTTTTGTTGAAGAAAAAAGGTCTTAACCATGTTATCATTGTTTGTTATTTTCCATTTTTCTTAATTTAGGTTCAATGGTTAATTAATCGCTCCTTCCATTATACCACATTATATGAGAATGGCTTATTTATATTCACTAATTACAACCAAAATAATTTATCCATCAGAAAAAAAAAAAAAAAAAGAAGAAAAATTCAAAATCTATTCCATTTGGCATTTGCATTTTGCCTACACCTTCCTTTCAGGCAGTAGTAAATTACAGTAAGGTTTTTGAGTGATTGATTACAAAGTTTGCCAAAAGGCTTTTCGGCTTATTTGTTAGCTTTAAGCCAATCAAGAATACCCTTCTCTGATTCCGTTAACTGCTCCTCGCTCTTCCCTTTTATAGTCCCTTCGACGAATTCAAAGTAATCTTTGTAGTTTCGCTTGTAATAATTCTCCATTCTCTGTTTAATTATTAACAAAATACCTACTTATAATAATCAATAAACAATGAACAAAACAAGCCAAAATATATACTAAGTATGAAAATCCCACCTCTTTGTCATTCTTGGCTTTGTTTTCCTCTGATTTCTTCAGGTACTCTGTCAAAGTTTTACACTTTCATTAATTCCTTCAAAACATTCCAAATTCAGCTGAAAAGCAAAAAAAAGAAGAAGAAGAAATGAGTAGTGTACAAAAAAAGTATGCATACTTTTGAGAAGCTCGTTTCCGGAATCAGAGAGTTGAGGAGCGGCGGCCGCGGCGGATAAAATGAGAGCTCTTCTTCCGTGTCGGAGGTCAGGGGAATGGGAATGGGGTGTTGCTGCAGATTCAACTTGTTTAAGACTAGTAGAATTGGGGTGAGGAGGAGGTGGGGATTTGGCCTGTTTTCTATGAACAGCGCGGACGTTTGAAGAAGCAAATTGGTTGACTGTTACAGTAAGTGCCATCAATACGCTTTGCCCTATTGAACTCATTCTTCTTCTTCTTCATAAAAATCATTAACCCATTACTCTATTCTTACTTGCAACTTTGGAACAAGGCAAAGCCAGCCACAAGTTTCGTTTAACATGCAGATAATGCTTTGCTGAGGTTTCTTTCTTTGGCCCATTTTATCTACAAGCTCGGTCTCGGTTCAAATTACATTTTTCTCCTTGTGCGTTGTTATTAGATGGCTAAATACCCAATTTAGGCCTAAAGTTTCCAAAATTGCTCGATTTAAGCCTAAACATTTTAATTGAACAAACTTGAGCCTAACCCTTTTCAGTTCGAGAAAAAACGAGCCCATGGCTGACGGATTCAATCTTTAGGACATGCATTATGACATAACACCATAATGTTTCAAGTAAAATTCATAAAGACACAAAACACCTTACGAAAAAATGAAGGAAGAATGGAAAACAGAGCAGAAGTGGCCTGCAAATATTGCAGCCGCAGATGCATGTATTAGAGTTACAAAATGTTAATGGCATTCATCAGATTTATACAAGTCACCATCTGTCCGCACAAAGCAAAACGCATAAGGAAATCTCGATAAGTTTACATAATTAGATCCTTGCCTTTATGTTATTAACCAAGCTTTAAGAGGATATACAGTTTGGTCTCAACTATTCTAACAAGCCCTTGTACTTACACCATGCAATGGCAATCACATATAGGAATATCGTCCCAGTGGTACCGCCTCCAATTGTCCATAGGAATTCTGACATTCCAGCATCAAATAGCTCGATGTGGATATTCATGCCGAAGATACCAGCAACGACAATGAAGGCACTGATAACAAGGGTTGCTGTTGTCAGCATGACACCCATCTGCAGGAGATGGTTCTGTTTATCATCCAACATAATGTTAATGTAGTCCTCTGTGTCGTCGACATATTCCCTCAGCTTCAAAGACAAAGGAACAAAAATTTTACAAAAAAAAAAAAAAAAAAGAAAAGAAAAAAGAATGTCACCAACCTCTGTCTCAAGAATAGCGACTGAAACAATAAGGTAGCCATACTGCCCTTGAAGGCTTAAATTGTAGCATATAATTTTGCTTAAAATAGGATCTAAAAGATGCTAATAAAATGTCCTAAAGAGTTCTTACAGTATTTGTGAAGTCGAAATTCTTTTCCAGATAAAATATGACAAGTGGAAGTTTCTTCATCATACAATATGAGCTCGTTTAGGCATTTCCACTTTTTATTTATCGAAAAAGAAAGATTCTTAGAACTGCTATATTAGAAGTAATCAGTACATCCCTTACATTATTGCATCATCTCTTTCCTAAGAAAAGTTTATGAATCATGTATCAATATCATCCACATCAATTGAATTAACGAGTACATAAACTGAACTTAGCTAGGATTCTATAATCAATGCCTTAAAGCTCTATCAGCTAATTAGATCAAGTGCCCTAAGGATGAGAACCATGTCCAGACTCCAGATTATTAGCTGATTATAAAGGAGAGACAGTAATCAAAAGGAAAATGCAACAGACATACCGTGGATAGCTTGTTCAGTGTACCATCAATTTGTACAAAATATGCCTCCAAGAGCATTTCTAACTCTTCCACATCAAATTGCTTGCTGATAGCACTGTGAGTGGTACTTGTACGAGTTCCATGGCTGTCTCTGCCAATTGCATTAGGAGCACTAAACAAATTGTCAGAGTCTTGGAGATCACCTTCATCATTGCCACCCAAGGCGATTTCAGCAGGTGTCCTGACATAATAAAGAGACAAATCTAAGATGCAAAAAAATTGCAAATCGAATGGACTGAAAAAGAGGGATGTTTAGTTTAATTGAGTTGTGAAACTGTTCAGTGCCTGTCATTAATGTCTGGTCGAAGAACACCTTCATCCATATCATCTCCCTCATTCATAGACGAGGTTGATGAATTTTCAAGAAGTTGTTTCTCTGTTAAATACATCTCAGCCATATCATCATCATCATCTAGCAAGTGTTCCAGTTCATCCCTTACCTGAAGATGAGATATTATGTACTAACTATAAATTAAAAATGGAAGATAATTAAAGATTCAAAAGATGGATATCAGGAAGAAGAACATTGTTGAACAGTTGATATAATCTAAATTCAAAGTTTTCAACTATTGATAACATCATTATAGACTTTCGGTCATAAAGTTGACATCAAAACTAATGAAAATGTGCATAGTTCCAGAGCTTAAAATACCCAACCTTTTGAACACGCCCAGTTATTGCAACCAATCGACTTTTAATTTGACGGACACGCTCTAAATTGAGGGTACTAATCTTTGAGGTCAATTTATCTAAGGCAGGATGAGCCTCTTGCTCCAATGTCCTTGCCTGCTTTGGCAATAGAAAACAATTAACACAATAACATTACAGTGAAAAAAGTTCAAGAGCAAGAACCACCAGAGAGGAAAAACACTCACTTCATTATCTAAGCAGCTGCAAGCAGCTTCAAGGCATGCCTCCAACGCAACAAACTCAAATGGGAGAATCTTTGATCCATCCGGGTTCTCAAGACCCTGTTTCTCTTCAGATTCTTCATTTTGATTCTGAGGCTGTGAAAACATTGGTAACACATTTTGGGAACTAGTTCGAATTATGCAGTTGGTATCATCAACAGCGCCCTCCTAAAGAAGAAAACAGAAAAAGACTCGGCCAATGAAATCATAATTTTTCCTCATTGAAATAAGTTAGTATCATTGACTATTAGAAAGCAGACCAAGAACCCTAAATCGAAAACCCATAAAACAAAATCCAGTATACAAAAATAAATCAAGAATAAAAAGGAACCTGGGCTTTGGTGGCTTGATAATGACACAAAATCCGGCTCTGAAGCTCATCAACGAAAGGCGTTACAGAGGGATCCTTACAATTCAACAGCAAAACCTCCTGGGAAGTGATAATTGCCTTGATGTGTTCTAAATTGATAACGATTGCCCTTTCTCGACCCAGAATCGTGGAGGGGTACGACAGAAGCGGGTCGAGGATCCGAAGATCTCGAGCGGGTAAACCTGTTCGTCTCATAATAGCATGCTTTCCGGCCTCCACCACTTGAGTCTGGCCCGTGGAATCCAATAAAAGCCATGCCCGGACACCAGTTCCTTTTTTCCGATGAGCAGCGACGGTGGTGGGGAGATTGGGGATTGGAGTGGGCCGAGGTGTTAGGTCCGGATCGTCTTCGAGTCTAGACGGTGGCGGTGGAGGTTGAGTTCTCATCGCATTTATTTTCGGTGAAGTTTCGGTATCGGAAGTTCGTTGTGTACATAATACCGTTTACAATTATTTCTCGTATAATTTTGGCGCAACTTTTTTAGTAATTCACCGTTGTCCCTTTTCTTTTTCTTTTTTAATTTTTTTTTCTTGTCCAATCATAGTAAGGATAGATATTTATTTGATACATTGATGGTATTGGTAATATAGTTACCTAAATATTTGATAATAATAAATTAAAAAATCAAGTACAAATTTATTCTCCTATATGTGCGAAATGTTGGATTTGATTCTAAATCTTTTAATTGAAACAAATCGAATGTTAACCTCACATGCGAAATATTCAATTAAGTTTTTAGAAAAAAAAAAAAAACTCAATTAAAAAGTGTAAACCAAAATGCTTAATCTCTTCTAGCTAGTTGATGGTGTAGCACTTGTTACCGCAATTGGTGAGTGCATCCGTGCCTGAATCGTAAGATTCTGGATTCAATCTTACGAAATGTTGGTTTAATAGTTTGTTTATTTGTTTGTTTAGTTTACTTAAATAATTTCTTAATTTGTATCGGATTCTTAGTCAAAATTTTAACATATAAAAAATTATTTTCATTGTAATGAGATTTCAAAATACCTCTTGAAAGGAAAAGGTTGCCGGTGTAAGTCACATTGCTCCAAATTAAAGAATCCCCTTCCATATTTGATAGCAATTTTTTTTTTTCAATACCAATATTTGATGGTAAGTTGCAGCTTATGAGTTGATGCTGAAATGGAATTTAGCCATTTTCGGTGCCCCTCTTTAAATACCAAACCACTATTGTATTTTTGCTAGTAATTGTCTTTTTCTTGCTTTAATTTGCATCCATCCATAAGTACCACAAAGGCATCTAATTCCATTCAAAAATGTTCATCATAAGTCATTAAAACTTACAGGAAGGAAATGAAAATCTAAAAGAATCGAATTTATTCGACAATGGTCCATCAACATTTACCTAATATTCAGCTTAATTACTTAATCTTACAATTTCAATACCCTCTTTATAAATAGGAGCCTTGGTCTAAATTCTTGGTTTAAAAATTAAAACCAGAAAACTAATGGCTGAAGCAGGTGAAATGAAGGTTCTTGATAGCTGCCATGTTTCACCGCCACCAGGTTCAGTTCCTAACACCTCTCTTCGTCTCACTTTCTTTGATCTTCCATGGTTTCCTTTCCCTAATATTCAACGCCTTTTCTTCTATAAATTCCCACACCCTACTTCACACTTCATGGAAACCATTATCCCTCTGCTCAAACACTCTCTTTCCCTCACTCTCCAACACTTTTTCCCTTACGCAGCCAAACTCATTTGCCCTCCGCCGCCCGGAAAGCCGTACATTCATTACAGAGACGGCGATTTTGTCACTTTCACGGTCGTTGAATCCTCGGCAGATTTCAACCATATTGTGGCTAACTATCCACGAGATGTTAAAGTGTTACAACCCTTTGCGCCGAAGCTGCTGCCTACCGAAGCAGAGGATGGAATTCGTTTCCTTCCCATCGTAGCATTTCAAGTAACCTTGTTTCCAAACACCGGAATTTGCATTGGTTCTAATTACTGTCATGTGGGTGGTGATGGGAAAACGTTCATGCATTTCATGAATTCCTGGAAATCAGTTTACAGGGCAGGGGGTGATTTCACTTGCCTTGAAAAATCACTTCCTTTTTACAACAGGGATGTCATTAAGGAGCCTAATGGGTTAGAGTCAATTCTCTTGAAAGAAATTTACTGGAATTGGATTTCATCATATAGCGAAGACATTCCTAGCCAAATCCATATTGTAGCAGCAGATATGGTTCGGGCCACGTTTGTGTTAGGCCGAACTCATGTGGACAAACTCAAGCATTTGGTCACAGCAAGTAATTTAGAGCAATTGCATACATCAACTTTTTTGGTAACATGTTCATTTATTTGGGTTACTTTGATCAAATCACAAGATAGTGTCAGAATGAAGAAATTACCAGCTGATGGTAATTATAATTATGATGATGATGAGTTTTACTACTTTCTTTTCCCTTTCGATTGCCGAAACCGCATGGAATTCCCAATTCCGGAATCGTATTCTGGCAACTGTATAAGACCATGTATGACAGAAATGAAGAAAAGGGAGCTAATGGGAGAAAATGGATTCGTTTTGGCCGCGAAAGCGATGGGAAAGAAAGTTAAAGAAGTGGAGAAAAGTGGTTTGATAGGTGTGGAGACTTGGATACCAACAGTGATGGAAAGAGCTAAATCAGGGCGTTTGACTTCTGTTGCTGGATCACCAAAATTATATGTCTATAATACTGATTTTGGGTGGGGAAAGCCTAGTAAAGTGGAGCTGGTTCACATTGAATCTGGTGATGTTATATCTCTTGCGGAATCTAGGGATGAACAAGGTGGAATTGAGGTTGGTTTAGCTTTAAACATGAACCAAATGGATGAGTTCGTTGCCATCTTTGAACAGAGCTTGAAGCTCCTTTAATTTTTTTCAATAATTTGTTGCTATAATTTGTCCTTGGCTTAATAGACATTTTGGTCCTGAACTTGTAATAAGGGGATAAATTAACCCTTAAACTTTCAAAATTGCTAATTACATGCTTGAACTTAGAAAAAATAAATGACAAATTAGTCATTTTAGACAGAAATTGATAATGCTAAGTTAACAATTGGACAGAATTAAACGAAGCCGTACCAATTTCCGTCTAGAAATAACTAATTTCTGTCCAATTATTAATGGAGCCTAACCAATTTCTGTTCAAAATGGACTAATTTATCCCTTTTTTACAAGTCTAGGAGTATAAAAAATGGACAAATTAGCTTTCTTAGACAAAAAAGATACCGCTACGTAAGTTGACAATTGGACGGAAATAAACAGAACCGTACGTCCAATTGCTAATGGAGTTGACTAATTCTTGTTCAAGAAGGGTTAATTTGTCCCTTTTTTTTTATAAATTCAGGAGTACAATTGACAATTTTGAATATTTATGGATTAATGTTGTTTTTTACATTTTCAGTGACTAAAATGTCTAATAAGCAATTCGTTGTTCACAAGTAAATTTTACAACAAAAAAATTCAATGAAACAATTTATATTGAAACTCCACACCCACTGCCCACACAAAGACAAACCAATTCATCTTTCAATAATGATAGTATCTCTTGTGAGCGACGCTTCTGCTTCGAGCAAAAACCAAATCATCATCGAAGTTGCAAGGCTTGTCCTCATCAATTCTCGACAGACCAATGGTTGTACTAAAACTTCTTGTCAAGCCACCACCGTATTGATCTCTCATTGTCTCTTCTTGACTCTGCAAATTTGACTCCTCCATGGATCTTTTCTTCGACATTGCTTCTAAGAAGTTCATGAATTTCTCATCGTTGTTGGGCTTGGAATAGTTGACACTAAAACTCCTTGGCAACCTTGAAACTTGCGGCCCAGGACAGCCCATAACGCCGCCATAACTTACCTTACTAGCGCAGTCTTCCAAGCTCTTAACGTAAAAGTCTCTTGCCTTGTGTAAAGCTTTCTTGGGCTTTGACATGTAGTGCTTCAACTTGACTTGCAACTCTGCTTTGCTGATAGGCTTTGACATGCAGTTCTTGAACTTAGCTTGTAACTCTGCTTTGCTCCTCATTTCTATACTCTTGTTATTACCAAAAGCCCTTTTTGTGATGTAGAAAATGAAGGAGAGAAGATGAAAAGAGGAACTTGGGAAGATTTGAAACTGTTTGATGAGGAAGGGAATGAAGATTGGTTATTTATATAATCAAGGGAGGAGATTTGGGTGGACTTGAATTTTGGAAGTAGCATGAATGAAAGTAATTAAGATTGGATCAAGTTTGGGAATGCTAAAAAAAGGGTCTAAAAATGATTTGAAGCTGACCTGCCTATTGTCTCATATCATTACTCAAAAGTCAAAATGTTTGAAGAATTGGTTGATTTGGCATTAAACTGTCAACAGAAAACAAGGGATTTTTTATCATATAGTAAACAAAAACCAATTTCAATGAAGTTAAATACAACAAAAGAAAAGTATATTTAAAATTGAATTAAAAAAAAAAGAAGAAAGGAGAAATGTGTTTTGTTTATGGAAAATTATTCGATACATGGTCAGTGGAGTTTAGCAGACTGCACGTGCAGGTCCAGAAGGTGACATGTGTTTCCATAGAGACTAGATTGAAATATTAAAAATCTAATTAATTCTGAAATGAGATACTTGTCAACCTTTAAATCTACTTATAGAGTCGAAAAACTACACACGGTGTTCAGATAATACTATTTATTATTATTTAATTGATTTCATTCTTTGTACAGTTTTAAATTATAATTGGATTTATTTAGGATTAATTGTGGAGTTGCTCACTCCCACTGGGCTAATGGAACACATAATGGGCCTAGGTCACAACCGGCCCACTCCCCATTCTCTTCCTAGTTTCCCCTCATCGATTTATTTATTATTATTTATTTTATTTAGTCCTATTTTGTTCTCTAGCAAAAAGCTAGACATAGCTAAACAAAGACTGTAGTTTGCAATATTTATATTTTGCTTTTAGATGAATACAAAATATTAACATTGACTGTAGTTTGAAAGCTCCCTCATTACAAAAGGTTTCTGTCTTTCTGATCAGTATTATTTCTGCCATTAGAAAAATGAAAAACAGATTTATTTAATTATTTCTTTTGATCAATAAAATCAGATTAAATCAACCATAGTCATAGTAAAATTATTTCTTATAGCATACACTGCAAAATGAAAAGTAAACAATCTAAATATGAACAAAATAAATACACACTCAAACATTTTAAAATCAACCGGTTAATAATTAATACAGGTTTCATAATCAAATTTCATCCAATAAATTATATTGATATTTGCTGATTTATCTAATTAACGTATAAGATTTGAACTTGAAACACTATTAGTCTCATGAGTTACAATGAAAACTGTAATAATTTCTTAACTTATATATACATTTTTTCATTTTGAATAATTTTCCCAAACATGTAATAAACACAAC
This sequence comes from Corchorus olitorius, assembly GCA_001974825.2. Classification (NCBI taxonomy): domain Eukaryota; kingdom Viridiplantae; phylum Streptophyta; class Magnoliopsida; order Malvales; family Malvaceae; genus Corchorus; species Corchorus olitorius. The sequence continues at coordinate 15,729 of AWUE01021125.1, read as the reverse complement.
TTAAAGTTAAAGTTAAAAGGGGCTAAAATTAACAGTATCAGATACTAAAATGATACTAACAAAAGTAATTTGTTTTCTTGTTTTTGTCTCGTGTTATAGTATCTCTTTCTTTTCGATATGTACTATCTCTATTTGTATTTACTTTCCTAGAAAACTTTGTTGGTAAATCAAAATCACAGTGGCTGCGTTTAATAGAGCGGTGCAGTAATGGTGTGATTGACACTGTTTAGCAATTGTATAGATGAGATTACATTGTACATATTAGATTAGGTACTGTACAGATGAGATTATTAGAGCAGCGATTGAAACGGAATTTACACTTAAGTTCCATTTGGATCCAAAACGGTGGTGAAACAGTTACAGATACACTGTATAATTTATAAATTTCTACAATGGCACGTTGACATTTTTTATTTTCCACAATTGTACTTATTCTCATATATTGGGGAATAATGTCAATTAAGAAGTCAATGTCAAACCTGAATATTTTTTTCTCATAAAGATGATTGAATCGCCCACACGCTCCAATCAAAAAAAATATAAAGCGAAGAAGCCTGAAAACTCAAAACCCAGTTTAGGAATAGTCAAAATCACCAACCTTTTAGTCTGTTTTACTTTCCTGTTTGGCTGGCCGGTCGTCTTGTCTTATTTTATTTGCTACTATTTACGTCGTTTTGTTTTCAATTTTGGCACACTATCACTTAGCATTATGTAGTTGAAAGTTTTCATGTAGAAATAGTCTACACGCTCTCCGTACGTGCCATTTCAATTAAACCACTATTATTATAATTCTAGTCCAAGTCCAAGTTAGTTCCAAGAAACAAGTCTGAAATATGATAATCAAATCATATATATAAACCCTTCCGTCTCTCCTTATTTTGCATCAAAATTTCATAACCAAATCTCGATCGCTCTTAAAACTCATTGAATTAGTTCATTAATTCTTCTTGCAAACAGAAACAGAAACAGAATAATTTAAGAACAGTTTTGAGAAAAAAATGGGAAGAAGCAGAGGAAGCAGAGCAAACAAGCAAGGCAATAAGTTTATGAAAATCGTACGGTCACCCATCAGAATTCTAAGCAAGGCGAGAGATTTGTACATGAAAAGTGTCGAAGGTTGCGCCGGCATGGTTACTCCTGGTGGCGGCGGTGCAGTTTGTCCTGCTCCGCCTGCAGCTTCACGGTTGCCGAAGAGTTTTAGCGTCAATTCTTCCAGGGGAAGCGGCGACGATGAGGAGCTTAGAAGGCTTTTACGTGCGGCATCTAAGCGTCGAAGTGGCATGGAAATTGGCAAAGTGGAGCGGAAAATGCAGCAACAGAAACAACCCAACATGGCGGCGATGAGAAGTTACAGTGTTGGGATTGGAAGGATTGGGAGAATTGATGAGGATAAGCCTTGTTCATTTGAGGAAGATGATTCCATGGAAGATTTGATGTATTCAAGAAGTAGAAGCCATGCCTTTAGGAGGAATCTTGTAGTTTATCATTAGACATGAATGGCTGAGATTTTAGTGATTTTGGATCGTACCCTTAATTGGGTTTTCTAATATTTTCTTGATTAATTGTTTTCCTATTGGAAACTTATTGGATTGTTAATTGTTATCAAATGTATACGAGAAATTAACTTTGTTCTTTACCCAAAGGAGATTCATCGGACTAGAAATTAGCTTACAGATTAATGGGAAGGGATCAAAACTCAACTTATACTATGAAAATCTGCCAAAAAAAGAAACTGCCAATCCTAAGTGGGAAACTGGGAAGCAGGGAAGGTGAAGCCCCAAATCGTACGGATAATGGGCTTGTACTTGTAAAACATGCCAAAACCTAATAAAGCTATCTTACCCAAATCAAAAGAGCCTAGATACTAAGGACTGAAGGCCCAATTTTTAGAGTTCTAAACATTAATTATGGGCCAAAAATATTTTGTTCTTATGCAAATTGAAATTGTTTTGTTAATCCAAAATGATCTCTGAACTCATTAAGCATATCGTATTTACTATATTCTCTCTCTTTTAAAAATGTTAGTAATAAAATTCCACCGAAGTTGTTCACTTAACTCTTAGTGTTAGGTGTATTGTACTTGAACCATAATGTTTAAGTCTCATTCTATGTGGGCTTTGCGGCCCTTTATGGGTTTCTGATTATTGTATTCTCTAAAATAAAAAAATATTATTCTTGAGATGACCATAGACCTATTCATGGGTTGGGTCGGGTCTAGCCTTAAGATTAAAGCTATTAGTGTTGCTCAAACCAGGCCCATTTATAAAACGGGCCTCAAACTTTTGTCCAAACGGGTCATTTATCAAATACTTAGACCAAGACTCGTCCAAAAACCCGTCTAATATTTTTTTAATAATTATTTTAAGAATTAAATTATATTAATTATATATAAATATAATTGTAATATAAAATATGATATATACTATCTATAATATACTATTCTAATTGATAATAAGATTTTCTATATATATAATTCATTTTTTTCTTATTTAAAATACGGTATACGTATAAATTATATTTAATATATATTATATATCAACAAATAAAAAATAAAAACAAACATATTTCCTTAATCGGGTCGGCCCTGGACTTTTGTTCTTATATCCAAACCCAGTCCATTTAATAAACGGGTTTGATGTTTTTGTCCAAGTCCATCCAATGGACTTAAAATTCTTGTACAAGCTCTTTAAAATATCGGATGGACTTACGGATTTGGACGGGTAACCCGGCTCTTGTACAGCTCTAGATGAGCATAGCATGAAATGGAGGCTTTCTCCTAATATATTGATTAGGAAAGAATTAATAAATTTTAAGCTAAGATTCAAAGCATATATGCAAAATTGATAATTACTTAAACATTGACCGCTATTTAAAATTTTAGAAGAATGAATGGATACGTATGCTTAAGGGACTTCGAGCTTGTTCAACCAATTTGAATAGTTTTTTTCACTACAAAAATGAATTATTTATATACCAAATTCAAATACTAACACAGACAATCATATAATAGTATAAGCATGAAATACAATGACTCAATGAGGGTCTAAAAAATGAAATTATTAATTCCATTTTCAACCCTTTTCTTCAAAGTCAATTTATTTACTTGTATATATATTTCTATAAAGTTTTTTTGAAATTGGAAGGTTATAAGGAAAAGGATTTCAAGCACTAAATAGTTCATACTATATTTTTCGTCAAAAAATAGTTCATACTATATTATGTATTTTAAAAAAGGAAAAATTCAACCACAACCTTTCATACGCTTCAAAAGGGAAGCCATATATTTGCATCTCCGGTCTTGAATGGTTTTCAAATTGGAACTCCTAATTTAGTAGGTACGTTCGACCTAGAAAGAACTTAAAATTTGATGCTCATCATTACCTTATATACATCTTAACAAATAGTAACTTTCACAAAAAAAAATAAAGGGTAATTATTTAATACACCAGCGGTGTAAATTTTGGACTCCATAAACGGGTTGTGGAGTTGACACATGTCTATTTTTTTAAATTAATTAAGTTTTAAATATTTCAATCTAGTCCCTAGAGAACACATGTCACCCTTTAGAAGCCGCTTGTATAGTCTACTAAACTTCAGTGACGGTGTATTGTATATTTAGCCAAAAATAAATAGTATCTTTTTTTATTGAAAACTAATTGTGCTTTTATCTTCTTGTGGAAAAAAAAAAGTAATTGTGCTTTTAAACATTACACTATGTCAACTTTTAATCTCTATTTACTGTCGATAGAAAGAAGGATATGTTAATCCAACGAACTTTATATATTTTTTCTTTTAATCTCTAGTGATGAGAAAAAGTTTGACATTGTGACCTTCATCTTCATGCCGGTTGGAAACTATAGAAAATGTAACTATAATAGTTTATTTATTTTTATGGAAAAAATGTAACTATAATTAGTATCTTGATTAGGTGAAGTCCATCAAATTTAATGCTAGCTAGTAGTAGTAGATACCGTTAACAACTTTGACTTTGATGCACTTCCACAGAAACTGGGTCCAATTTTGCAATCAAACTTATCTCAGTGAACTATTAATTAATCACATTGACAAAATGAGTAGCTAAAATGGAAGGGAGTTGAACAAGAAGCAAAACCATTCAATTCAAACAATAAATTATAGCCCCATTCCCATAGTGAAAGACTGAAAGTGAAACCATGTGTCAGATTGAAACCCTTGAATTGAAGCCATTTGGCTTTTAGTTTAGATCTACTCTCCAGACTCCAATTGTACGATTCTGATGAAACCTCAAATAGTCAACAAATGCCCACAATCACATTTCCCTTTCCCTGATCAAAATTGCAGCAAATTTTGTTGGTTAAATTTGAGAAAGATTTTTCTAGTGTTCTTCATTACAATAGAGAGAAACAGAGAGAGTGTGAAAGGTTGTTAGCCCATGTCATTAACCTTAATCAATTAATAATTACAATTAGATCATTTTTCATCAACAAAGAAAGAAAAACAGAGAAACACAGGAAAAAAGATGAACACTTTTCAATTTCTAACTTGCCATTTGCCAATCAGAAACGTTTCCAGTTTCTTGTAACGTTCAAAACCCCAGAAACATAATAACAGACAAAGAAAAAGGAGACGAAATCTACTGCTAAAAGTTCTAAAACAGTAACTGATCATGACTGGATTAACGTATATCTACAAAAAAAAGCAAATGAAAAATGAGAAACATGTTTATACTTATAATATATATATATGCAGAAACAGAAACAGAGATTTTGTGTTTCTTAAAGAAGAAAAGAGAAGATTAGAAGGATTATGAAATGGTGCGCTTTCCAGGGTGATCGGCGACCTTCAAAGTCTTGTCTATAAGCTTTCTCGCTTTCCTGCTACGGATCTCCACCTTCACGCTCGAGCTCTTGTCCATTTTTATGTAAGCTTTATTCTTGCTCTTGGATTTCTTCAGTGCCCTTACCTTGGACTTTATTGATTCCACCAAATTCTCCAACTGGATTGCCATTCTTCGATTTCGATTCAACCCAAGAACAAAAGAACCAAACGAAAAAAAATCAAGAAAAAAGGATTTTCTTGCTTCTTAAATTTCTTATTGCATCCTTGTTTTGGCTTCGCTCTGTGCTTTTCTCTTGTTGCTTAGATTTGTTGTTTGGAGTTTTGAAAGTGTGTAACTTAATGAGGGTTTTAAGGAGTTCGTTGGGGCCAAATGGGCTTGAGGTTGAATCATAATTACGACCTTGCCATTTTACGAACCTATGCCTATAGTGTTGTTAGCCGTTAGGTGTTTGTTTCTGAATTTCTGTGTCTCATTGACCTTTTTGGTAGAATAAAAATATGTTAATTACGGTTTCTACTTGGGAAAATGCCAATGGGGACTGTACTTTTTTTCTTTTTAATTTATTTTTCTTGATTTCTTCGACAAATTCAACCATATGATTTAATTTCATTTTAAAGAAAATATATACTCGTGCAAGGCAAGGTTTGATTTGAATTAAAAAACAGGTGCACAATTACGTAATATGGATTTAACATTGAGTTCATTTCTTTTTATCGTATATATATTAGGAGTATTTTTTTTTTGACACAGGGCACTCACTAGTCACTGCGTGAGTGGTTTATGACAATTTTTTTTTTCAATAGGTAGTTTTTTTAAAATGATATAAATAAATTTAAATATTATATTTATCCTCTAATGAGTAGTTTTTATTTTATTTTGAATTTTTTAAAACTGAGTTTGTCTCCGAATCAACTCGTGAGATAAACTCAGGTTTTGCTTTTATAATTAGTATAGATATATTAGTATTTCTTTTTTTGACCGAAAATCTTCATCATATATATGTTCACACACAAACGATTGCTAATCTTTATTCTTTACTTTTACTTAATTACAAAATATATAGACTTTAAACTTAATAATTCAAACAAAAAGCTAGTTATATTAAACAAATAGATACTATAATCTTTTTCTTTTGGTTACAAAATACTACAATCATCAAGTATGATGAATTCTATACTAACAAAAATAATATGGAAACCTTAATATGAATTTATTTTTTTCCTAAGTAAAAAAGAAGAAGAAAGAAACCATAATGTATGTAGTTATAGTACTAGTACTTTTATAGACACCTAAGAAATTATAATTTGCTACTTGTTCTTGTTGTTGTAAACATGAATATAGTGGCAGAGTTTTGATGAAAAATAGTTGGCATGGCTAGCCATATAGGGTAGTTGAAGCGTGCAGACTATTAAGTACTTACCACTTGTAGAAACAAATTAATGACGAACTTAATTACTAATAGTAGCACTTATTAGGGTAAGCGAGAGAGCCTACTAATTAATTTAAGGAATTACTAGGTTCTTAATGAATGATCATGGAAATTTTTAGGGGTAAATTCCCTTAATTAATTAATAAAAAAAAGAAGTGTTCAACTTAAACCATTAATAACCATGCCTTGGTATGAGTATTAGCAACCTACACGGCTTTTCTTCTTGGTGATTCATTAGACTTTGAGACGATTTTTTTTTTCTTCTCTCTTTGGTGCTTTAGTATTTGTATTTCAATGGCTTTAATAATAATCAAGTGAAAGCAACACTTGATAAAGGGCTTTTATTGGCTCAATTTTTGACTTCAATGGCGTTTGTACATTGCCTATTTACTATTCGGATTTGGCATGGTCACGTCTGTTGTGTTGACTTTTTTATCACCACAAATCTATTTTAGCCATCAATGTGCTACGAATTATATTTGCATTGACTTTTTTTTTGGAAATTGAGGTCATGCTTCACCATTCGCCCCAATCAATCATAAATTAGTTACCCTATCACGGAAAATCACTAATCAGCACTCAAAAAATTAAATTTGTTTCTCCTTTCTTTTATTTTTTTAATGAAATCGTCCGTTAACACCAATTACATCAGATTATAGAAGAATTTTATTTGATACTAGTTCTAGTGCATAGGGTTAAAATACTCAGCAGGTCCCTGTACTCACAAGAAAATGTCAATTTGGTCCATCTACTCAAAATATGATCAATTTAGTCCCTCTACTTACAAGTTTTGGTCAATTTAATCGCTGCTGTTAATTGAGTCGTTAAATTGATGACGTAGAACGTTAAGTGATGACGTGACAGTATATTTTTGGAAATATTAGTTGCAGACAAGCTTACTGGGTTATTGGGTTATTGTTTGATTGGAAGTATATTTTGATCCATTTTACAAACAAATGAAAAATCGTTTGGTTATACTCCCTCTGTCTCATATTATCTGTCCCTTTTGGGTCAAAGTTTCCTAATTTTGACCTTTAATTATAAAAAATTTATATAAAAATGAATTTTTAAAAATTATGTTTTGATTAAGTTAAGTCTTAAACTTTTCAAAACATATTTTTTGAAAATTTGATTGTATATATATTTTTTGTAATTAAAGGTCAAATGTAGAATTAGTTTGACCCAGAAGGGACAGATAATATGGGACGGAGGGAGTATATGTCTAGCTTTAATGGTGGGCCCATGCAAATCAATTGCCACATCATCCCTTAGTGTTCCATGTCATCAATTTAACGACTCAGTTAACAGCATGGATTAAACTGATCCAAACCTGTAAATAGAGGGACTAAATTGATCATTTTTTGAGTATAGAGATCAAATTGACGTTTTCTTGTATATACAGGAACCTGCCCGGTATTTCCAGTTTAGTGAATAGTGAATTTCATTTTTTCAATTAAATGAAAAGCATTTGATATCAATATTTCAAATTCGAACTTCCTCATTTAATTTAAGATTCCACGCGACTATACATTGGATAATAAGTTACAAGTATCAGTTAGCTCTTAGTATATAATTTAGGAAAAGTGAGTGTGGAGACATTGTATGTCTATGCACTTTTGTAATCCCGATTCTGATAAATGAAATACCGCAACTTTTATCCTTAAAAATTGGATACCGATAGGTTTATATAACAAAAAAATTTCGTTTTAGGCAGAACATTTCACGTGGCATTGGGCATTTGGCATCCCTGAGCCTTACTTTAGGTATCTGGGGGATCTAACTGCACACGTGCAATAAGTACAAACCCCACGTAAGGGCCTAGTCACGACCGACCAAACTGATTTCAAACAACTTCTGCTTCTGCTTATATATTCATATTCATTCATACTACTAATAATTAGCCAAACCTAGAGAAAATTTCGGCAAAGGAGATTAGAAGGCTAATTACAGAAAATAATGGAAAACAAAACACTTCGATTCAAGACATACGGAGGCCAATTTATAAAGGCTACGTTTAGTAGGGCGGTGTGATTGACACTGTTTAGCAACTTTACATATGAAATTACACTGTACTGATGAAATTATTAGAGCAGCGAGCCCAAAACGGTGGTGAAACAGTTACAGATACACGAAAAGTTACAGAGGGACCCTTATAACGGCCAACATTATGTCCACATTAAGTGACAAGAGCCAGAACAGAATGGGATAACATGTGCCAATACATACATCAATTTATAAATGCCTTATCTTTACTAAAAATTTAAATTATTTTGTAAAATTCATTTACTTCTATATAAAATGACTAGAAACTATATAAAGCAACGGGCAAGAGCCGACCATGGGCAGTAGAATTATTACAATATAGTATAGAATATTAAGCACACCTAAGACTTTGGAAAATCTTCAAGTCAAATAATATCTACCCTATGCAAATAAATACTAAAACAGACCAACTGACTTTCTTCTAAATAATTTGATAGCCTCCCCTGGTTAAGCTCATTTTCTTTATATGATACTGGTAGTTGGGAAAGGGAGAGATTAATGAGAAAGCAATCCATAGAAGGAGAAAAACATGCCTATGCCCTAAAGTCAATATAATTTAATTAAGACTCCAAAGCCTTATAGTCATCACATGGTAGCAAATTTATATTCAAAAACAGAATTATATATTAGTAAAATAATGCATAAAGCTCATGAAAACACGTCAGTTACTTCTTCTATGTTTAAGTTCTGACATGCATTTTAAATAGGAAAAATGTTAAAATGATACTATATTATTCATAATTAATTCAAGATTAGGTGTTTAACATAAGATATAGGAATAGGCAAGGAACAAGCCATAACGGGAAAGTTGAGGAAGCAAAAAGAATTAATATAATTTACTACAGGTGATGAATTCTATAACAAACATAAGATGAGCTTAAGCTAAGAGAGTGTCAGATCTAATAAACCAAAATAACTTTTTCAGGTACGAGGAGAAGTGAACCTTGATGTTTGTAATGGTTTTGAAAAGATAATGTGAGGAACTTTCTAGTTTCTATTAAGCTACAATTCAATTCCAAAATTACCTAAAATAGCAGAGTGAGAGCCATTCATACCAAGGTACAAGTCTGACCTGCATCAAGAGAAAGCATCAATAGATTAACAAATGGTAAGTTTTCTCTTTACATGATAATAATGACTTCATATTAAATTACCTTAGCTTGTACAAAAAGAGAATGCGTTACTGAAAAAGAAGACTTAGACTAGAGGGCATATGCTGATTTAATTTTCAAAATTCAACACTGGAAAAAAATTATTCATATAAATTGGTAAAAACAGAATCAGATATGTCATGACATGATATTTCAAAATTTGAACAGTATAACTAGTATATAGAGCCACAAAATTAATTGCATAATGTCAGTAGACCTATAATTTTCATACAGTCTTATTCAGCTTTGACCTGTCACCCCACTATACAAGAAACCTCAAATTTCTTGCTAATTAAAGCTAGATAACGAAAACTTTGAAATGACCTATTAGAGTTTCTTTGGCTTTTAAAACGACTTAATTTTTATATAAAGACCTAATTTTCAAAATCAAACAGCTACTCCATCCCAACCTGGCTGGCTGAGAGAAAAGGGGTTTAGTACATAATCAGATTTAAGGAAATATATACAAATTTTCTTACAAATGTTAAAGTACCAAAGTTCACAAAGAACATAGTCAAGTTTAAATGAAGTGAACTGCAATCATTCTTTCTCTGGAGTGCAAAAAACACAGGAACCTTCACCTAAACCTTGAATAAACGAGGCATGATTATCGACAAGCAAGGAAACATAAGGAAGACAAACAAAAATGCCAGATGATACAAAAAAGAAGCAAGTTATCCTGCCTCATTCACGTTGGCGTTCCACAGGCAAGGGAACTATCATCTCTTCATCCATCAGCTGTATTTCCAACGTATATGTTCAATAAGATACTAAGGTTTATCAGATGAGATAGTAAGTCAGAGATTATGCAAGCGATAAAATTATAGGGTCTACCTGCATGAGTGCTTAGGGGATGGTAACTTGCTGAGAATCAGACCATAGCATTAAGGTTGCCAATATAGCTATAGTGGCAGTTTCAACACGCAATCGATGAGGACCAAGACCAACAGCTGTAGCACCTGCTTCCATTACCATATTCACCTCATTTTGTGTAAAGTCTGAAGCATCAAAGTTACAACACGTCATAATGATTTTCTTTTTATTTTCAAAAAGAAAGCAGAAAGCCACAATTATTAGTACCAATGTAGAGCATGCCTCTGATCATTTTGAATAAATCCAATCTATCATGTGATTCTCCAAAATTATGAATAAGGATATGAACTGTTGGACTCGTAATGCATAACTCAATTCATAAGCTCAACTTTCAACAATTTCTATCTATTGTATGTAGACAAAGAGTCAAGCAGGGTGCCACTTCTTTCAATAAATGACCATTCACACCTTCACATGTAGCAAAAGAATAGCAGCATAGCACTAGCATTTAGTGTATAATAAACTACTAACCCCCTTCTGGTCCAACTATTATCAGCCCACTAGGTTCCTTTCTTGTTGAAGTTAATGCACCAAGAAGAGGAGTAGCTTCTGCTATGGCTATAAAAGACAGCTTCGACTCGGCAACCTGTAAGCAAAAAGAGGGGAAATGCAGTTCAAATACAAGAATCTGTACACCAGAATCACAAAAATCTTATCTTCCGAATGAAGAAACAATAAAAATTGATAACTGCTTAAGAATACAAAGGAGGAAGAACTCACAAGTGGTACAAGATTATCAATCTTCATAGGATGATTCAATTTCATTTCATGCAACCGTTGGCCTACATGAAGAAGAATCACAAGTCAGAAGAGGTGAAGGGACATCAAACTTCACAAGATTAATTAACAACCGAGAGAGGTAACAACATAAAAAAACCATAAACAAGAAAGAATATAACACCTAAAGATATCACCAAAGAGCAAGACTTCTACTAATGCAAATACTAACATTTAACATGAAAAATTAAAACTAAGATTACAATGAGAGATGTTACTAAAATCAAACATACATTGTTTAGATGCTGCTAAAATGACACGCTGCAATCTTTCCACTCGATTGTCAGAAATTATACCAGAACGTTCTGTGAGCAAAGGTGTCACACTACTAGCCCCCAATTCCTAGAATGTAGAAAACAGAACACAATTAATAACAGAATAAACAAAATAAATGAGAGAAATGTTTGAATTTCCATTTTAAGACTTACAGTACACTTCTCAACAAGCCAGTCAGCCCGACCACCCTTCAATGTACCTGAATAGGAGACAGAATTAAGCAAATTGAAACACATTTCAGCAATATAGATTTTCCTTTTAACTTGAGAACTTACCAAAAGCAGCAAATACATGCCACTCTGGGCTGGGTGGAGAAACCAACTTTGGATCTTCCAAAGCCACAAAATCAATTGCATTTCGGTCAACGTTTTGAATGCAACCTCCCACTAAACCTCCTTTACCGTTGAAGAGCTCTATTCTTTATATTATTATACAGAAAAATTTAGAAATTAGAATAGAAATTTCTTGCATATTTGAAGAGCAGAAAAATGGGAAATTTATAATGAAAGGATTATAAGTAAAGTACTACCTGTCATTGGCTTTCAACCTTAACACTTTAGTCATATGCCAAAATTCATCCCCTTGTACGCTAATAACACCTCCCTGCATTATAAAGGTTCAATCTTTTTGGGATAATTAATATGTTGTCGACAAAAGATAGTAGTATAGAGAGAAAATTACCTTAGAAGGCGGAAGAGTTTCGGAGAAGAAGCGAGGGACGCCGCCGCGAGACTGGCTGGTGTAATCAGAAGTAGGTGTAGATGAGAACGCTCTCAAGTGAAAGGGTTTAGTAAGCCAAGGACGCTGCAATAGCTCCGTGAATCGAGGTCGTAAAGGCCCTAAGCTCTGCATTTCCTACCAAAAAATAGATATACTTTGTCGTCCGGCTCCGTTTGGTTTCTCAGAAAGTCCGTAACTTTTTCGCTGGAAAATCCAACAGCGACCGGATAACGGCAATTCTCTTCCTAGGATTTGGTATTTCATTCAAGAACAGAGAAGGGAAGGCGCTAAGTATTTAATACCCACCATATGAAACGACGTCGTTCCTGCTTAGTTAACCGCAACGTTTCAATTTGCATGAAAGGGGTTAGTTAGTCTCCTTCCCCGGCATGTGTTCGCCAAAATGCCGGAGTCACTCAGCCACTCGGCCAACAATTTCTTTGGTCAGAATTATGCCAAAACAAGCACATGAATTCTACTACCATAAAACCAAAATTTTATGACATAGACAAGCATATGAAGACAAATTAATACTTTTGGTTTAATTTCTTCACTAGTAAATCAAAACAGGTAGCAATTTTCTATTTAGTCTTAAGCACCCTTAATACGTACAAAAGCAAGGCTAAAGCAATTCCTGCATTGGTATTTGCTACCATTTCATCATTTCTATTTACAAAAAACAACCAAATTCTAGAATTTTAAGCCACATTAACCATAAGCCAAAAAAAACCCAAATCTTCACTGCTCAGTTCCACTATCCTCATCATCATCAGCATCCTTGCCAATGGCATTGCCATCCCCTTCATATCCATTACCCAATTCACAAATCCTATTCCAAACTTCCTGGGGCACCGGCATTACAGACAACCTCGGCTGTTTGAACAACACGAACCCTTTCAACTCCTCATCTTGTTTCATGTCTTTTAAGTCCACTTGCCTCCTCATCTCCCCGACCGCTTTCACATCCACCACCACCTCACTGTTTTTATCACTCTTCTCAGCCTCAGACTCTGAGTACCATTCCTTTACGACGCTGACCACGCCCACCACGCGGCGAGCGGTGGCGCCTGAGTGGTAGAAGAAGCAGAGATCGCCCAGTTTCATGGACTTGAGATGTTTCTGTGCTTGCTTGTTCTTCACGCCGTCCCATTTGGTTAGACCTTCGTTTGCTTCTTGATCTTCCCATGACCACTCTCCTGGTTCCGTCTTCAGCAGCCAGTATCGCTTTCCTTTCGCCATTTTTTCCCCCGATTTTTCTGTTTTGAGGGTTTCTCTTTTAATTGTCCTTCCAAATTCTCTGTTTGTGGATTCTTTGATGTGGGTTTTTGTAGCAAGGAAAGATTTTATTGGCGGGAAATGCTTGGCGCCATATGTGCTTTGTACGGCCCACCGGTTTAGTTCAAGACAGAAAGCGCCTAAAAAGTCGAGTTAAAGCCCAAAAGGCCCAAAAATAATGTGGACTAAATCTTTACTAAACTACAGCTTCATCAAGTCTTAAAGGGGCGTGGCAAAAACCAACATTTTAGAGGCCCAAAAACAAGACCTTGACTTGGCCCTAAATAAGCCCACAATGTATGTTTCTTTGTCAAGGAATTTCAGCTTTGATGTATTTTTGAAGTAAGGTGATGTTTTTGAAGTAAAATTGGATCAAGTAGAGGGAGTTTGATACTTTTGAAGTAATATTTCAAGTTTTGTGAATGGAAAAAATGAAATTCTATAGAATTTTTCTTGATTCGAATCCAACATGACTTAACTCCGATATGTCAAGATTTAATATGACTATAAGATATTAGGGTAGACAGAAAAAAAAAAAAATCAAGTTTGTAGATTTTTAGGTTCGACTCAATGGGAAACGAAGAGGAAGGTAGTAAGAATTCTAAGCTCCAAGTCATTTTTTTCTTTAATGGAAAGTTCTAAATTCTTTTTTAATAAAAACAAAGTTAAAAGGGAAAAGAAAAATGTTTCTAGCCAAACCAAAAATGTCAAAAGGAGAAAGAATGGCATAAGGAAATCGTAATTATACATATAAATAAATAAAATTGGTGTACATGCAGCTTACTATAGGTACGACATGGGGAAAGTAGTACGGATCACCTAACTTGAATAGTCAAATTCCAAATTAAAGCCATGAGATAAATATTAAACATGGAGTTGAAAATGAAAATGGCAAGTCATATCATATCATATGGATTACAAGATATTACATGGCCAACCAAGAGACAACCACAATTTGCCTTCAGTCAAATATCATGGCATCACAATCATGGCCAAATGGGCTATGGCTCTTTCATTGTCATCATTAATTTTTATAACATAATAATAATCCACAAAATGATGATACACCGTGTACATTACCAAATTTTGGTCAAAAATTCATACAAAACGTATACACTTTTTAATTTGGGTCCATATATATACGTATTTTGATTGGTGTTTGTTTCTATTTTTTTATTTGAAGATAATCATACCTTTGCATACTATATATAGTCCATAGGATCAGATCAGTTAATTAACTTATATAAAGTTCCTTATTGTAGTATACTAGTCTCTAATTTGGTAAAAGTACAGAATTGGTCCCTCAAGTGAAGTGAATCTAGCATTTTGGTCTCCCAAGTGAAAAAAATATGTAATTTGGTTCCTCAAGTGGAGATAACCGGGCAATCGAATCCTTTTCGTTAATTGCCATCAATTGTGCCGTTAAAAGTCCGACGTGGCAGTGACGCCGTAAAAAATGTTGACGTGTCATCTGCCACGTCATATTTTTTATAAAAAAATTTATTTTTTTTAAAATATATTTAAAAAAAAATTGGGTGAGGGACCTAATTGCTTAATTAACTCAATTTCAGGGACTCAATTGCTAACTAAGTTCACTTCAGGGACCCATTTGCACATTTGCCCCTAATTTTTTTGTTTTTTTGAATAAAAATAAAAAAATTCATTCTTTCCTTTTTTTCTGTTTAAAAAAAACCATTTTTTCTTTTCTTTTTTTGAAAAAATAAAAAAAAAAGAAAAGAAAAAAAGAAGAAAATGATTTTAAAATTTTGATACTATCTCTTTTAATTTTGTTTAAAAGAGGACAAATATTTTAGTCCATAATATTGCCAAATCTGAGCGTAGATTGGGTGACCAAAGGGTGTGGTTGGGTTATTTACCCTCTCATATTTGTAATCAAACTCCTTAATTAATGAAAAAGTAGCTCGTTTAAACTAAAAAAAGAATATATAGTAAATCAAACAAATCAAATTATTTTTTCATCGGTTAGATTACAAAAAGATTTTACAACTTTGATAATTATTATCCTCTTGTTTCTGGTAGGAAGTAGAATTTCTTTGAAAATCGCATCTTTTCTTCTTAAAAATTATATATTAGGTTGTGAGTGTTTTTTTTTTAAATTGTAGTTGTTTTATAAATTAACTATTATTAAATAAAGCATTATGAAATGGACTGATTAAAGCACGAAACAGTCAGGGAATAGAAACTTGATATAATTGATTAATATATACTAAATATTGCCAATTAGATCATTTATATATCTATTGTTGTTACTATTTAATATATTAATCATATTCACCATGAGTTTTGGAAAAGAAGAAAATGATTTAAAAAAAATAAGAAAAAAAGTGAAAAATGAAATTTTTTTA